>JASDQU010098909.1:0-21371 GCA_032191745.1 Picea mariana
TTGAATTCTCCTAAATCTTGAGGAAAGGCTAAAGGGTTGGGACAAAACAGATTCGGCAATTGGGCAGAGTTTCCTTGCTATGATTTTACTCCTTTGAATAGTATCCCTACCCCTTCTTTTATAGCTTAGAAGGAGCTAGGGTTTTAGACGAACTCTCGTCCATGCATGGCGGGGAGTTCCAGTTAACTGACCAAAAGATTCTCATTCCATCGGAAACTTTCCTGATTTTTTTCTTTGTTAGGTAAACGCTTGTTGTAGTGGGCCAGCTCACATTTGAACACATGAAGTATAAGGCCTGCCAATGTTCAAACGCGCCCAGTGATAGGTTAGGTCGCGGGCTACTTGTTTTAAGAGGTTTTTGAAGAGTTTGTTGAGCATGGCTTTGGCAGTGAAGGGAAATGAGTAGGCCTGATGCCAAGTAAGCATGAATGGTGCAATTTAGGGTTATAACACAAACATAAAGGAATTTTGCTCGACTACGAGCTACTTATGCTCTAAATGTACTGCAAACAAAACTTATGAACAAATAGACTTCTCCCTAGCTATTGATGCAGAAACACAATCTTCAAACAAAGAAGAAAATGAAAAGATTTTTTTCTCTTTTTTTATTTATTAAAGTGCTAATCAAGCAACAAAGGGAAAATATCGACAAGCACAAAACCAAGAACGAAAAATTCCAGCCTAAAGCACAGATTGCAAAGAATCAAAGTAAAGGCACACAATGGCGATAAAGAAAACAAAGACTCTTAAGCTTGCCTAAAAACCATAAAAGAAAAATTTTTCTTTTTGTATTTTCTGTCAACTATCAACTAAGAAAAAGTAGGCTAAGGGTAAGATGACCTAACCTACTGACTGTTCAACCCCTAGAATCAAACACCTGAGAGGAATACTTCTCATCGAAGGAGGGGATGACTGCCCCACCCTGATTAAAAAGCAGCCTGCCAAGCACACTACCGTCACTTAAACAGCACGCGTGCAAACGCGTGCTGAGCTGAAATAGGCAGCGTGTACACGTGGTCTGGCCTTGTACAGGTTGTGTGTATGTATAAATTCTAAGACAACAATAAAAATAGGCAGCCCAGACTAGGAAGAGGCCTATGGTATTGATCACCAGGGTCCCTTGAAGGCTTGGATGCTTCTTAATAGGAAAAAAAATAATTGCAAGGAATAACAAAAGAGAAAAAGACAAAATGAGACAGGACTGTGAACCAACAAGACTCAGACAGGATCCAGAAAACCCCCTGAGAATGTATAATTTTGACAAGGAAGAGGAGGAATGCCTCTTAAAATTCTCTGAACTCCTACACGCTATTGAAACCTCTACAGCTAGAGTTCACACGTGGGCTGTAAGAGGTTAGGGTGCGTGTACACACGTGCAGGCCTTCTGCAGGCTGCGTGTACCTCTGTGTGTCTCGATAATTACCGTCAAGCAACAGTCAATGAAAAACTGGTATAAAGAACGAGGCTCCCTACTAGCTTAGACCTAACAGAAAACAAACAGACAAAGAAACAAAAAATCTAATCTTTCAAACTACCTAAAAACCTCAACTAAATCCGGAAACCCTAAAGAGTATCATCCCCAGTATGGTCGCCAACTCTGTTGTTGGGAAAAATACCCTACAGACTAGCAAACTAGGGTCAGACTTGCATGTAGATTTTGACCGTAAAGAAATGACTTTTTAACCTACCACCCAAAACTTAAATCCCTCTTTCACGATACATGCATGGAAAGGAACTACTAACCTTGTTATTGATGTTTAGTGTAGATCATCTGTTGCACTCTTGATCACTTGCTTGCACTGCTCCTTCCTAAGATAACTTGTAATCAAGATGAACAACTATGCATGCATGCTACTTTTCTACTTGAGGGGTAGAAATTAAGCATAAATTAAACAAACCATAGATAACTCATGCATAGGGACGGGAAAAGTATTCTTTTATTATTTGAAAAAATGAATCAACTTACAATCAAAGTCGAGACTGACCACCGCTCCTTGATCCTGATCCTAGGATCCTCCTCTTCTTTTGTCCTCCAACTACTTTGCGTTAATTCTCCTTTGGCTTGAGGAAAGGCTAAAGGGTTGGGACAATGGATTCGGCAAATGGGCAGAGTTTCTTCGCTATAATTTTCCTCCTTCAAATGGTACCCCTACCCCTTCTTTTATAGGCTAGAAGAAGCTAGGGTTTTAGATGAACTCTCAGCCATGCATGGCCGGGAGTTTCAGTTAACCGACCCATAGCTTTTTGTTCCGTTGGAAACTTTCTTGTAGGGGCCGAATCAATTAAACATCAATTTATTTCATACTAAGACAGTAATTTCATAATAGCATAATAATCTTCATAATAGTAACTTCCGTAACTTAAATTTTACAATGAATAATAAATCTTTCTAACATAATACAACAATGCATAATTTTAAATAAATACCTAAGTCTGATGCTAATAATCCTCTGTTTGTCCACTGCTTGCCTCCTTGACCGTTGCTGCAAAACACTGCCCAAAACTTAGTTGCTTCCTGCCAACTAGGTAACTTCCTAGCTCCAAAATATCATATGGATATCCTGGCCCCCGTGCCCAAAACCTCCAGCAACCCCGGTGCCTGAATGATACAATCCCACTCCCAAAACTCCACCTCTCTCTACAAATCCCAGAGCTCCCAAAATCCCTCTCCCATCTCCCGTAGAATGACCTCCCGTCAGCCTCCTTC
Organism: Picea mariana; assembly: GCA_032191745.1. Taxonomy (NCBI): domain Eukaryota; kingdom Viridiplantae; phylum Streptophyta; class Pinopsida; order Pinales; family Pinaceae; genus Picea; species Picea mariana. The sequence goes on from JASDQU010098909.1 coordinate 2,708, forward strand.
CCCTCCATATTCCTCCTTGACCGACCTCCCCCTCATTTACTCCCTACCTAACCCATTTATTACCTTCTTATCCTTTCCCGTTAATGCCCCTTATCTCCTTTATTTAATATCTTATCCCTTGTAGTTAATATGTTATCCCTTTTTGGGTACGTAACTTAATTTAATAATATAATCTATTATCCTCCTTTTATTTATTTACCTTATTAATTAATGAGTTAATTAATACTTAAATTAATCATTAACAATCATGAATAACTAATTAATAATAATTAATTACTTAATGTTATTTTAAGAAATAATTATGGTTTAGCTAATCTTTTAGGACAGTTATATTATTAAATTAATTATAATTAATAATCATATACACCTATTTAAGCAGGGTCGTTACATTTCCTATTTTTGTGTTTTGTTAGGTACACACAGGCTGTAGTGGGCCTGCCAGCGTGCACACGTGTGCAGTAATGGGTTAGGGCGTGTGGGCCTTGACCCAAGAGGATTTTCAAAGAGGTTGTTCAGCAGATGTTTTGGCAATGAAGGGATATGAGTTGGCTTGATACCAGGTAAGCATATGCGGTGCAATTTAGGGTTATAACACCTGGCAACTTAACACTCTTCCTCCTGATCTTGTAAGATGAACTTACTATGTCCTCAGTGCACTTCTTGCGCTCGGCTAAGCCTTTCGATGGGTACTCCCTTAACCCTTCTAGAAGTATCAAGGCATCTCCTTTCCTTTGTCAATGCACTCTTGCAAAGCCTTCCTTCCTTAGAGTGTTCAACAACCCTGGGGTTCTCTCAATGCTTCCAACATTTCAGAATGTGTTTCTCCTATATGCACTCATACTTTCTTTATTCCCTCCTAGAAGAGTATTACAGATTATTCAATAACTTTGTGATGTGCTTCCTCCCACACAGTATATATTTCCAAGGTACCCAACCAACCTAAAATCTCCCTCTGAGTCTGTGAATTATTCTGGTTCTCCCTCCTAACAGATTCTCTTCTGACTCGACTAAGTTTAGATACGCACTCCTTGCATCAGCTCACATAGTTTCCACCCTCTGTCGTGCACTCCTTGTACTTATCCTTGAGAACCAAGCTTAATCCAACACATTCATAGATAGAAGATTATAATTTTATCCCTAGAGACGATTTCTAGCATACATCTACAACATACATGCATACGTATGACATTCATAACTAGATATCCATTAAACAAAAATTGTCAAACAAGAAAATAGGTTACTTTCTATTAATGGTGGAATGTCCATTACAATATGTGAGTCCAGACGACAACTTAATCTCGACTCTTCCTCAACTATCTATCTCCTATCTCTATCTGCAATGTATGCTCTACTGGAAACAATACAAGAAGTGCTCGATGAGATTCCCTCCAAGCAAATCTAGTGGTGTCTAATCACCATTCAAAACACTTGTCTAATGGAAATATTAGAATGATGGAAATCTGATCTGAATCGGATGCAGATCCCTCCTATCGTCAACCTCTTAATGGAGACCTCATCTACATCTTGTGTGAAGGAACAACTTGAATCTATCAACCTATCAACATTAATTTCCTTAATCACAATTTAGATTTTCGAAGGTAAAATGAGAGGGCGACGCCTCTCCCTTACTTGAATGTGCACCACTCATGCTAATCAACTGGCGTGTGCTAAGGTAGAACGATGCTCCTACATCATACTCCATGGCTACAAAAATTCATGAGTTCCTACTCATGATCTTCCCATCTCTGTTGAAATTCTCATGGATCCCAAAATTTCTCTTGGAGTTGTTCTTCTGTTCCTCTGCTTTTCTTCTGTTGTTTCTTTTTCATATTCCCTACTACTCATGCAGGTTCCTTTCTGTCCATATTCTCCTTTCTGACTGCTTCTTCTCCTGACCTCAACATCATCCTCCTTATCTCCTCTATGGATTCTTCTAGCTACTCCATCGACTGGTTCAGCTTCATCGGCTGCAACTCTTCATGCTGCTCCATGGGTGTATCATCATGATCTCCCATGTTGCTTTCATCCCTTGTGACACTGACTAACCACTCTACTGCAGATTCCAATTCCATAGTCTCACCACTAAACTATTGTTCAACTACCTCCTCTGACAGACCAACTCATGTCAGTTCTTTGGCTGGTTCCATTCCAACTTCCTCCAACTACAACTTGTGCTGCTAAGTCTCCTCTGGCATGGCTATCTCATGGCAACCACCTTCTGGTTCCAGACTGTCTAACCAATCCCCCAGTTCCTTTAACTCCATCTCCCATTGAGTGAGTAACTCAACTGAGTACTCCTTCTCTGTTGGGACAGGCCTTAGTATCTTCTCCTCCTCCTCCATGACAGTCTCATTTTGTTGTCCTTTTCTTGCATCTAGAACACATGTGCCAAACTCTCCTTGGCTACTTGGAAGGAATATCTCGACTCCTCCAATGGCCAGAATGCTCCCCTGATCCTTCTCCTCTATGATGAAAGTTTCTAACTTGTCATCATCTTCATTCACATGGCTTGCAGTTCTTCATGAATATTTATATGGATGAGGCCTTTATTCCTTCTCCTCTCCATCTGTCAACACCCTCTATTGAATTGAACTATCAGATTAGCTCATCTCTTCTCCCTTTCCCACCTGGAAATTTGGGATGTCTTCTCTTCCCTCCTAGCAGTTTACGAGATTAATTGATCCCTTCACATTTCCCATCTGGAAACCTATGATACCTCTCCCAGATATATTTCCCTCCCCATTGAGTTTTTCAACATATCTCCACCACCTTTTTAACATCTGTTGCTACCCTCTGGCCAGCAACTTCGGAACATGACACTTGGTTGTCCTTTTCAAAGGCCACTCATATCTCCAGTGCAATTTTTCTTCCTTTTGCATCTTAAATGCTAGCGTCTCCATCTTGGTTTGAATTTCACTGATCTCCTTGTCCATATCCACTTTTCTTTTCTACGGGAAGACTTATCCCCGACCACGCTCATGACCTCCAAAGTCTATATTGCTTCACCTACATCCCACCTGGCTATTTACCATCTTATTCACACCTTGCAATAGTTATATAGAGTATCACACTCTGTCTCCCTTGCGTACAAAAATCAATTATGCACCCTGACTCTACTTGATGTAGCCAATCTGCCTCGTTTATCTACAGAAGTGAATTCTTTATTTTCTCTAATACCACTTGGTATCATAATATCTTCTTTATCTCCTTCTCCCCAACTGAGAATAAAATCATGCTTTGATACCACTTGGTGCAGACTCCACCCCTCCTTCGAGGCTACATGACCTCACGGTATAGGACCGTTTTCAAACACCTGATTCAGATTGACTCTTCGGATCCCTAATGGAACCCTACAAACTCTACCACAAGTCTGTCTTCCCTCAAAGTGTGGGTATTCTTAACCCCGTGACTCTCTTCTTGGCCCTTTGAAGAAAGTTGGCACTAGCACTCGACTCTCTGTGCCAGGCCCTTTCTATCACATGACCTCGGGTTGTGTCCTAGGGCTCAATGACACAAAGCACTTCGGGCTTCAGGCCTCATCTATTTCCATGACAACCAACTCTGACGTTCCCGAACTCGGAATTGAAAAAATCAAATGATGCAAGGATCAACATTTCCCATAGTACTATTCCTCCTTGGATATTTCCCATAGTACTATTCCTTTGAATCTATGGATCACCTCCATGCATCCCTTCTAGATCCAATGATCTCGATTCAAATTGCTCTTCACAACTTTGTGAAGATCTTTGTTTTCTCTTGGCAAAATTCCTAGAGCTCCAACTCCCGGATCTTTCGATCTCTTTCCATCTGTCTCCTCCTAACGATGCATGATTTTATGGTCTTCAGGACTTCGACAAGTCCTCGACCTTCTTTCACACTTATCATAATTTTTCCTGAGACTTAGACTATTCTCTTCCTTTCCTCTACACTCCTTGCAAAGTCTTGTTCTGTTGCTTCTAATATTTTGCTCGTCTTGAAGCCGTATAGGTTCTCAGTTCCTCTACATCCGTCAGTGGAATTTAAGGTTCCCTCCTAGCAACTTAACTCTCTTCCTCCTGATATTTTAAGATGAACTTACCATGTCCTCGGTGCACTCCTTGCACTTGGCTAAGCCTTTCGACGACTTCTCCCTTATCCCTTCCAGAATTCTTAAGGCATCACCTTTCCTTTGTCGATGCACTCTTGCAAAGCCTTCCTTCCTCAAAGTGTTCAACAATCCTAGGGTTTTCTCAATGCTTCCAACACTTCAGAATGTGTTTCTCCTATATGCACTCATACTTTCTCTATTCCCTCTTCGAAAAGTATTACAGAGTATTTAGTAACTCTACGTTGTGCTTCCTCCCACTCAGTATTTCTTTCCAAGGTACCCAACCACCTTGAAATTTCCCTCTGAGTTTGTGAACTATCCTGGTGTGCCCTCTTGGTAGATTAGCTTCTGACTCAACTGAGTTCAGATACATAGTCCTTGCGTCGGCTCACATAGTTTCTACCCTCTGTCACGCACTCCTTGCACTTACCCTTGAGAACCATACTTAATCCAACACACTCACAGATAGAATATTATAATTCTATCCCTATAGATGATTTATAACATACATATACAACATACACGCATACGTATGACATTCATAACCAGATATCCATTACATAGAAATTGGCAAACAGGAAAATATGTTACTTTCTATTAATGGTGGAATGTCCATTACAATATGTGAGTCTGGACTAGAACTAAGTCTCGACTCTTCCTCAACTATATATATCCTATCTCTATCTGTGATGTATGATCTACTGGAAAAAATAGAATAATTTATACAAGAGGGGCTCGATGAGCTTCCCCCCAAGAGAAGATAGTGGTGTCTAATCACCATTCAAAATGCATGTCTAATGGGTAGATTACAATGATGAAAATTTGATTTGAATTAGATGCAGATCCCTCCTACTGTCAACCACTTAATGGAGACCTTATCTACAGCTTGTGTGAAGGCACAACTTGGCTCTATCAAACTGACAACATTAATTACCTTAATCATGATTTAGATTCTTGAAGGAAAAATGAGAGGGTGACGCCTCTCCCTTCCTTGAATGTGCATCACTCATGCTAATCAACTAGCGCGTGATGAGGTAGAGCGATTCTCCTGCATCAAATGGCACAATAATTTATGTTATGTCTTGGTTTCCCTCTTCCATCATACTTTTGTAAGGGTCTATCCTGCTAACTCCTACCAAATATTATGTGCATCAGTTGCTTACATTGATATCAATCCTGAATTACATTCTTATTTGCACCCCACCATTGTGCAGGTGTGTCCCTCAGTGATATATACAACACTAATAATCTCTAACTATACAAAACCTATGATTCAAATTCTGTCAGGAAGTGTTCTAGATTGTCCTCTTCAGTAAATCAGGGAAATTGTCTTACTTCTATCCCTACCCATCTTACTACGCATGTAATTATGGTGCACCTCCTAGTAGAGACTTCATGCAATATTTTCTTCCAGTTTTATACTATAGTATCTGAATCTGACATGTCATAATTGATACTCCTCCAACTGAGTATTCCATATGCATTTGGATTCACATAGTCTTCCTCTCACATAGTCGTCCTATACAACTGGTTCACATCATCCTCTAGAGCATTGTCAGGAACAAGTTCTACATATCTGTCACAATATGAGGGATATAAAGGTGTTACTACCCTAAAGTTCCCAGCTTCAAATATCATCTTTATAGTCTTTAGATTAGATATGGCTTGGTTATCAAAGGTCCAATAAATTCCCAATGGTTTTGGAAATGGTATAGACTCATCCACCATATCCATCACTTCAAAGTCTGTTGTGGTGCACACACCATCTAGATCCACTATTGTACTCTTCAACCTCCCTATGGGAATCACTCTCTGCTGGTTTTCTAGCTTCAATTTTATATTGGAATACCCTAGTGCAGGTTCTCCCATTGCTTCCCAAGACTTCTTTGGAAAAATGTTGACATCTAATCCTAAGTCTAGGATAACATTTCCCATATTAAAGTCTTGTTTATTTTCATTCAATCTAAACTCTCTACGAATTTTTTTCTTTCTATGGACTTGATTGATTTTCTTTGATTTTGTTCCTATCCCTTCCTGTATGATATATTTATAAAGCATACTTTTAAACAAATCCATGGCATTCTTATCATTAAGTAATTTAAAGCAAGATTCTAGAAAATTCTTTAAGTTACTTACTTTCTTTGTTTTCTCTCCTTTGTAAGTATGATCCAAAGACTGAGGCATATCAAAAATAGGAGTATCATACCTCGACACAGAGTTTGATTTGGAGGCTTCATTCTCCTTCAAGAATTCCTTCTTTTCTTCTTTGAAAGTTTCCTTCTCATTATTTGCATCAAACTGTTGTTGTGGCTGAGTGTTCTTCTGAATCCAACACTAATATTCCTTCTTCTGATCCTACGGATCTGCTTCTGTCTTCACTCCTCCTATAATCACTATATTGATGTTCCTCCCATGATCCGTTATTTCTGCAGCAATCCACTAAACATTCTAGTTATTTAGATTCCTCTTCTCTTGGATCTTTGTTATTAACTCCAGGCACTCTTCTATCACGTGATCTATTGCGTGATAGTAAATACATGTTGTTGTTGGTTGAGGACAATCTCTAGCATAGTGTCCTTGTTGTTTACAATTATGGCAAATAATAGGCCCTCTTCCTCTACCTATGAATCCTCCTTTGTTCCCCTATGGATCCATATTTTGTTGATGATACTGTGGTACCCGATTATACTGTGGGGGTTGTTGAAACCGTGGCACTGCTTGAAATTGTTACGCATTTCCAAATTGTGGCACAGTTTGTCCTACCATCAAATAAGATTGCATTCTATATGCATATGAGGTTCTTTCCTTCATTAACTCCAGATTTCTACGATTTTTGTCTTCATGCCCAACTAACTTACAAAAGTTACAGAAATTAGTCTTTAGTTTTGTCTTGTACCTCTGCATCATAGGGCAATGATAAGGATCATGCCTTTGTGTCTTGCATATTTCACACAAAGGCCCTCCTCTAGGAAATATATTTGGCATCCCTACTCCTAGGTACTACACAAATGTCATACGCTCATTATTTTTATGTCCCTATGATCTACATAGGGTACACCACACTTCTCTTTTCTCCCTACTCTTATTCTGGTTTAGTTGCACTGTAAAGTTCTTCAGGTCTTCCTTCAACTCCTCTATAGCTGGATCTATTTTCTTATATTGATTCTCCTCTAACTACATTGCTTCTTGTAGTGATTCTTCCTAGGATTTAAATTTCTACTATCTCAATGGATATTTAAAGTGTGGTAACAAAGAATTTATAAACAACTATATGTGTTTCATGTCAAAAATGAGATACTTAAGTTTGCCTTTCAATGTATTCAACTTCTGATCGATGTCCCATACAGACTCTCATGGTTTCTTTCTAACCTAAATCATCTAATTCATAAAGTAATCCTCTAATTTTGGTCTCTAAAACTCAGTGATCAATGCCTACTTGATCTCTGCTATTGCTCCTGGTGCACCCTATGGATTGTTTACTACTAGAATCATATACCAATCCAACACGTGGTTTCTGAACGTTATTGCTAGTTGCACTAATTTTTCTGCCTCATCAGTGACTCTTTTCGCTTCCCATATTCTCTCACACATGAATATGTGATTTTCTGAGTCTTCTGATCCATCCCTATGAAACTCTAGTAATATTATCATTGGATCTATGCCTACCATTGTCGAATGTGTTGTACCTTCTCCGCACGGTACTACTATCTGTGTACTATTGTTCAGACTTGACCTCCCACTGATGTTGCTACTGGTACTTCCACTTGTACCACTACCTATAATATTGTTGGTACTTCCACTTTTACCCTCACTTCTATTATGATCTTCTAGATTCTTCTGAGCATCAGTCACTTGTTCTCTAAACATCTCTTTCTTTGCTAATGTGTTAATTGTACATGGGTTTGTAGGTTCTACATTTATTCAGATATGGAATGGGGTACCTTATTCCTTATTAGATCCCTCTCCTCTAGTATTTCTTTCATAAGTGGCATGCAATATCTCTTCAATGTGCTCCATAGCACAGAGATCCTATACCTCTTCCTCATCACTCTCCAAGACTTCCCTCTCGACTACTGTTGTTTTCTTCCTATTGAGCTTATATTGGTAGGGTATTCCACTGCGCGTCATTCCTTCCATCTACATAATTTATTGGATATCCTCTTGATCCATCACAATGGGATGTTTCTCTTTATTGCACTCTCCTCTATCTATTTCCCCATTGATATCATACCTTCCTCAATGTTTCCCCTAACTCCCATATTCATACAGGGTAGTTTAGTTGTTTGATTCCATGGTTAATACCCCTTTATCATGCAATAATATCTTGATCGAAGTGCACAACGATCTGATGTACCTTCCCCTTGGTCCCTTAAGAAACTCCTTCTCTGATACACTGTAATAATTAGATGTATCTACCAAAAACGCAGTGATATAGCCCACTACAATGTTGTCTATCCAAAAATCTACTACGTACGTGAATTTGTTATTTACCCTTTTCAACCACGTGATAATTTCTTCTGTCCACTCCACTGATATAACTCTATTCATTAGAAGGGTATATTTCAACCATATTATTCAATCTCGCAATAGCATGGGAAAGTCACTAAAGAAACTCTTGTGTATTTCGTTAAATACGTATCTTTCCAGATATTGTCTTGGATTAAACATAGGTCTTCTATTATCTTTGTGGGAAATATCTAGTTCTTGAAAATCAACCATCTTTCAATATTTTCTTTCGTGGGGTTCCAACCTAAAAACATCCCCTTTCTTAAACCCTTGCACTATACTACGTGAATACATCCCTTCTGATCTAATCTTCTAAGTTCCACCCGACAATGGAACCATTGTTGGTTACTTATGGGCTGACCCAGGTTCTAACTATAGGATTACCAACAACCCTTAGACCATCTTCCCTTCTGGATACCAAAAGGAAACATAATGCACAAAGTGCACTGTGCAGTCTCACCCGAGATGGCTTCAATAGGTGGTTGTAGGACTCAGATGTATGCAACTCTGGGATGGCATATGTTTCTCTCTCAAAGGCATTGCATCTAGTCGATGTTAGCCCTCAAAACCTCATTAGATCCTAGTATAGACCAATAAAATTAATATTCAAATATGAATTCCTTAACCATTATAACAACATGTATTCAATGATAGGTATTTGTATACTATAACATAATATTTAGATCAAAACACTGGCTATGAAATTCCTTTACTTAGTACTTTTTTTTCGATTTCAGTAGTTTATCCTTAGTGCGTAGTCATATAAGGTTTATCAATTAACATATTCATCATAAAAATTGTTAACTCAAATATCACAGTAAGAAATGCAACCATTCATACACATGACATAGATATACCATGGTTCACCCCCTCCTGGGCTACGTCCACAAATATTTGTCACTTGGGTTCTTTATTCATATTCTTGAAAAGTCTAGTGCTGCGCACTGTACAACTCTTACTCCATTACATACGATCCCCACAAATCAAAAAATTATCTCAACAAGACCTCCTACTCAACAAAATTATCTACTACAACCTCAAAAATACACACACACACCAACCCTCTCATGGTCCTAATACATTCTACTTATACAAAACTGGGACAATGCCCTTACAAAAACTCTAGCCCTAAGTGGATTAGGTTTTTCCACTTTCTCCTTGACTTAATATTGTCTGGTCCACGATCCAACCGTTCTCCAAGTCGATGCATGTCCACTTTCCAAGTGCTCCACAAGAGTTTCTCAACTTTGTAACTACTTTTCTTGGCATTGGTTTTCCTCTGTTTTCGACACTTCTTTTCCTCTATTTTTGGTGGGCTCCCCTATTTTCCGATGCTGTCTTAAAATATTCAAAATTGCCTTGGTTTTCTCCCAAAATTGGCTTGCAAGAACAAACATGCATGATTACAAATCGGTGAAGGTGCCAATTCCTATGGGAGCAAGGGTAATTGTTGCATAGTGTCCAAAGACACAGAAAGAAATAGAGGACATGGCATGTGTTCCCTATGCAAGTGTTATTGGTGGTCTAATGTATGCAATGGTTTGTACTCAACCATACGTTTCCCATGTAGTGGGATTGTTGAGAAGGTACATGTTGACACCTATAAAGGAGCACGAAGGTCTATCCTATATGCTACCAAGGAATACCTGGAGGTGACAATGGTAAATTAAATGTCCATGGATTTGTAAATGTTGATGAGGATGGAGATCTAGATCGATAGCTCTTGTGCATGCCTATTTTAGAATTTTGTGGGATAACAGGTACAAGAGATCTTACGTTCTCATATGTGATGAATTTATAGCTTAAGTTGTTTTTATCATTTTTAAGAAAGAATGTCCAACGCTTACGACATCATCCAAGAAGATGATTTCCAAATTAGGCCACTGGTACTTGGAAGAAAACACCACTTACATCAGAGTGTTTGGGGCCACTGATGCTCCACATTTACTCCCCATTCATGTCCTAGATGTGCTCATTCTGGGATAAATCCATTATCAAACCATTCTACAAGGCTATAATGCCATTCTGGTGAAGGACAAAAAGAGAGAATTCATACCTTATGGATTTCATGCAAGGTTTTACATGGTGAAAGACACTGCAAAAGAAAAAAAAGAGGGCTTGGGATAGTTGGAGTACATATTTTCCACAGGACGATTTCACAAGCATGACCCAAAGGGCCTAGTACCTTAGCATGCATCACAGGTATGTTCCTACTAGCTGTATGCCCATGATAAGTTTGAAGACAAAATATTTATAGAAGGTGCCCAGGACTGGGAGGAGGTGCTCTAGAGAAAATATAACCCCAATATGAAAAGATTTAAATCCATGAAAATGGATGAGAAGGTTGAAACGATAGAATAGACAACTCAAGAAGTCCTCAAGGTTAGGGAAGAGAACAGAGCAATAGAAGCCACAGAGGCACAAAGGAGATGAATGTTGTTGTTATAAGAAGCCCAAAGAGTCATCTAGAGGTCAGAAACTGATATCCAAATATTATAACCCATAAGGTTCACCCAATATGACACAATCAATCTCATAGAGAAGCTAAATGGCTCAGAATCAACCCCACTAATGGAGACCTCCCATCTAGAAAACCCAGGAATTATGTCACAACAAACAAGGTTGTCGATCACTACTATAACGCAGTTGGGGGAGACAAGAAAATCAAGTGGGACATATGTGCCCGACATCCTAATAGTCCTAATTACCATATGCGATGATGAGGAGATCTCAAGGGTTTCACTCATAACCCCAATCCCAATCACGGAGGATGGAGAACTAGGAGAAACATCTACTCTAAAATCTCTGATTTCAATTCCCTAAGAAGGGGATGACCAGGCCAGAAGCATGATGGACGCTGCGTTTCTCGACAAATATGGAATTCAACATAAGATGGACAGTTCCAAGGAGGAGTTAGGCTCTGGTGAACAGGAAGAAGAAACACAACAATGATAAACTGACACCTCAATAGACGATCCTCCAGTAAATGTTTATCCTTTGCCCCTCTCCCAATCTAAATCAAAAACCCCACCAGTCGACGAACCCTAGAAAGAGGACAAGTCACTAGGAAATACAAAAGTTCCCCTTGCTAAAGAACTACAAGAGCCAATCATATAACACATATATATGAAAGGAATCCTAGGAAATAATTTGACCTAGATGTTGTATCCTTTTCATCACCTAAATGAGCAAAATAAGGACACTTACAAGTCCAGTTGGGTTAGCTAGACAGGATAGGGATGAATGCAAGAGTTAGAAATATCAAGCATAAGAAATAAACAAACATCTAAGATAATAACAATAAAAGAATCTAAAATAGAGTTCATAAGGGAAATTAAACAAAAATAGACAACATTCATGCCATGAATGGATAAGTTGTATTAGTGGGAAAACACCGAAGAGAAAGGGAGACTTATGGGTCCCCTCTTCCTCCAAGGGAGGGATCTTGAACCCCCAATGATTGAGCTCTTCTTACAAATAACAAAATAGAAGGAAATGGTGAAGAAATCCAAAGCTCATTCACTCAAGAAGTGATGTGAATGGCTAAATGAGATGATGCATGTATGCTTTAATGAGGAAAGAGGTTCCTCCAAGAGAATATAGGTAGCATAACAACAGAAATGAATTCTTGGAAATATAGTGCACCCATGGACTCTTTTTATAGCAAATATTTGAGGCATTATTCAACCAGTCTTTAGTGTGAACAAGGGGCTCTTTAGGGCACCCTTAGGTCTTTGACCAGCCCCCCACTCAGATTCAGCTCAGATTTGGGTGTCAAATCAACTTGGGAGATGAACCCGAAGTGGGTGGAAGGCCAACCAAAATCATAAATGTGTTGTTCTAAGGTATGCATGGCTTTTTGGGTCCATAGTCGTGCATCGGGTGCATGTGCGCTTTTCCAAAGTTTTTGACTGGCACACATGCGCATGATTCCTTTGTATTCTTAGCGCATGCTAATTTTATAACCAGTTGTATAGTTTTTTTCCCTTTGGAAATGCATTTATTGGGCCATGGATGGACTAATGGGTGTTTGGCGATGCTGGATTCCTATAACCATTTGTGGATGAAATTCCAGTGATAACATATGCCCCCTGATGTGTGAAGTTAGGAGCATACATATAGCTGAAATACATCTATGTTTATTCTATTGAGAGTACCTTTTTAAGAAAGAGCGTTTGAGGGGAATTGAAAGAGTGGCCCATTGGAGGGAGAGAGGAACCTGTAGGACCCAAACCTTTCACGAGGAGTGGAAAAATAAAACTGTGTACAAACGAGGCGGGCATTCCCCATGCTTGTGTCATGTAACTCAAAATGTGTTAGACAGTAACTAAAGTTTTATGTTGATGTAGATAACTACAATGCCCTCTAGGGTGGTTTAAAAATGGAAAAGGGAAATTTTGATGGTGAACAAACTCTGAAAAGAGGCGATGACACTTGTAAGAAGTGTCGATGATACACGGGCATTGATAGCTTATCAAATTTTAGAGGACTTCAACGAAGATAAACAAACTGCAAATAGTTGCAAAGTAAGACCCACCGTAGAATGAGATGGTGTTGAAGTCAAATTCTATGGGGGTCAATGACAAAAGAGACTAATGATGGTTCTCGTAGTGTCGTCCGAGACTCCTCATTGTAAAGTTAATGAGAGTCAAGATACTGTCTCCTTTCTGGAAACTATGCTGATGTCGACAGAAAGGGAGAAGCGACTCCAAGAAGAAAAGGGCTTCATGAAATCCACTGGATGAGATCAGGAACTGAGGAGAGACATGGACTAAGTCAAGATGTAGGGAGACTCAAAAATTCTCTTGGTTGGGGATATATGTGAAGGATTAGTGGCAACAACCGTGAGACTAGATCTAGTGTCAGGGGGATGACTAGACATGGTTTAAAGTGGGCCAGAGGCATGACAAAGAGGACAATCTTAGAGATCAGGGGTACATGTACTGTGGGATCCTCCAGGTTTTATGGACTATGTCAATAAGAGTAGAAGGTAAGGAATTCCCCAACCAAGGGCGACATGGGTTGCTTTGCCGGGAAAGAAGGTTGTCAAATATGATGACAAAAAACTATGTAAATGTTGGAAACAAAGGCTTTGTACAATTACCAAATGAATAAAGAATAAGTTGGGAGAAGTGTGTAGATACCAAAATGGGTTCCCCAGTGTAAGATGGATTTGCCCACAAGGGCTCAAGTAGCTTGGAAAATAGGTGGAGGGTGGGGGGGGCATAGGTGGGTTTCTTTATTAGGTAAATGAATGGAGAACAATCTACAGATGGGAAAACTGGTGGTAGATGAGATGGAGAGTTAATGATACTGTGAAGGTGCAGTCAAATGTGAATTGTAATGAGATTACCTGGGAATCCATTGTGGGGAATCTAGCAAAATGAGGAGAAGGAGCATGCAACTAATTCTTGGGAATGAAAAGACTATTAGGACTCCCATCCCTAGGGGGTGAAAATAACATCAATGTTAAAGTGCCAGAGGGGAATATGATGGGTTCAACTCATGTGGGAGAGAGTGCTATTGTTTGAAAATATTGAAATGCAATGGAGGTGTGAGTACTATAGAGCTGGATGGGGAGACCCTAGAGGCAAATATCGGAGGGTGTGACTAGGAGATGCAATTGATATTTAGAGGGAATTATTACATGGCAGTATCGATCATATAACTAAAAGGGTCACGCTGGTGGGTGATGACCAAGTACCTTCACACATAAAAAACCAAATACCTTCCATGAACGATATATGAAATTAAATAATGTTGGCGTCAGTTTGTTCAAACCGGGGTCCTTCTCAAGTTACCAACAAAAGGCACCATGTAGTCTAGATCGTTGGCATTTTCATCTCCTCCAAAGAGAAGAAGTCTCACCTGAAGCGTTGCTGAGACAGAGAGATAGGGAAGGGTAGGGAGAAGACTATAGAAGATACATAGAGTGTTCGAAACTTACTTCAGTCCTTACACAATCAACATTATCAGATTAGAAACACCTAAATGCGAGAACCAAACCTATTGGTATTGTGAGAATCAATTAACCATAAGAGCAAAAATTGTAACTCATAATCTATACATGAAGGCTAAAATGCATAAGAAAAAATGTAAGGACACATCGGATTTGAAAATTTAACCCTTCTTTATATCATCATTAAAGATCTTTCTTACATTACAGCCTCAGCATTACATAGAAACTATAGTCTATATTCATAGCTCTGACTCTCGGCCACAGAGTCCTGATTTCCTAGCCAGCAGGTTGCATTCATTACAGACTCTACTCTTCTTGATTTACCACAAAAGACCTTGGGAAATTCCCACAGACATAACTCTGATAGATGCTATTCGACCTAACAATATCATCTAATGACCAAAAATGAATGAGGGAACTCATCCCCTGACTGAACTGACCAACCCACTCTTTATCAATCAACAACCCTTTTACAATTATATCTTGTCCTATATTATGTTATTTAGCCGGTATTGCGCTAGCTTCCGCAACTGTTTTTTGTTGTTCTTCCTTCCAACCCCTGATGGAGGTTGCACTACCAACACTTTCACAATTCTTTTCTAAAAAATGAAGGGCCCAACAGGCTCCGACCACAACCCTTGAATCATCCTCGAGTCAAGCATTTGGTTTCTCCACATTCTCCAAGAGAAACTATTGCTTTCCCTTATCTGAATTTTCCTCCTCTTTCAGCTCCTCTGTTTGTGTGTTTTCTTCCTTCACTTCCTCAAATGAAGGGCCCAATTCTAGAACGAGCTCTAATTCTCTGTGCTTTACTTTGTGAAATATTTCAACTTTGTCCTGCCATTTCTCGGTGAGGAGTGATGCTTCGGCCAGGAATTGTTGGGTCATTTCTTTGTTGTACTCTTTTGGTCTGGCTGCAACTAACAAGTTCCATTCAGAGTCAGCTATTGTGTCGACCTGGTGCATCTACATATAGGTGGTTTGAATCACCAATAGAAACTCACGCAGCTCTTTCTTGGCTATGGACTGAGCTTCGTAGAGGGAATTTAGTTCGTTGTCAGCTTGTTGAATTTGGTAGAACTTTTGTTGTTGCTCAATGGGGTCCATTGTGACCACAACTTCTTCATTGAGCACCTATATCTTTGTGCGTGCTTCCTCCAAGACTTGATTTCGGCAAGCGATGATACCCATCCAATCATTGACTTCCTTAAATCTTCTATTGCAGTCTATGTTATGTTTGTGTAGTTGCACTCAGACATTGTTACCTTGCAATATTATCTTATGCATTTGTCCCTGCAACTGTGGAGGTTGTTTTTTTGTTTCTTGTTGGACTTGTTGTAAGTTTGCTTCTATCTTCTCTGTGCATGTCGTGATTTGTGTCCATTCCATTTGTACCAGTTCAATTTGTTTCTCTAGTTCTGGTATCTCCCTATTTTACCCATGATTTTGGTCATCATGATGGTGTATTGATGATGGTGTACTCAGGCTCCTCATAAGAACTTTCTCCTGAGAAAATAGACATTCATCTCTTCCCAGAAAACATACTTTTGAAGAGAATTCCCAGGTTGCTAATATACCAGGGTGCGAGAATGACCCATTCTCACAGGCTGCCTTAAGCTAGGGTGCAAAATTCTTGCACTGTGCTGAATAGATAAGGTGCAAACTCGTTCGAAAGCTTGGAAAAAGATGGATTCTTGATGGTTCTAGAAGGGAATCTTCTAGAAGAATGGGTTGGCATTCAAATTGTTATCCTTGTACTGGATTCCCTGATATTGTAGGATCATTCTTATCCAAGTAACCATCTCATTCTCTTCTATATATTGATGGAATTCTCATGGAAAAGGTTAAGCAAGATTCATTGGAGAATTGGTGAAAGAATTGTGTGAAGGACCTAGCTTGAACAAGGAGCTTGGAGACTCTAGCAAGTCTATCAAGAGGATTTGGNTCAAGGCAATCAGGTTGTAATCTTCTACTTTCATTTAATATGATACAGTGGCATGTCCTTTTCCCATAAATCTATTCTCACTTTATTGTGTAATTCCTTGATCATACACATAAGTTGACAGTTCAATAAATTTTGTTATCTTCACTTTGGTTGGTTTGTGTTGTCTTGGTCTTGACTTCACGAGAGCACCAGAGCGAAGCAGGAGCAACAGATACCCTAGGAAGAGATACAAAGGTATGTTACTTGTTCCTTCCTACTAGCTAATTCAATGGTCAAAACTTAGGGAAAGAGTCATGTCCTGTCCTGTTTTGTTCTAGATCCAAGTGGATCTAGGGAGATCTGTTAGTGTCTGCACCTACCGATTAGTCCGATAACAAAATTGATGACTCCATTGGGGATTGGATTGTTTCCTAGTTAGTCTAGTTTCCCTTGCTTTGATTGCTTGTTTTCTGGTCTCTGAGTCTGTGGGAGATCCATCCAGACTCTCTAGATCTGAAAGTTCACTCAAGTTTAGTCCTTTTTAAAAAAAAATCTTGTTTACAGGCATTCTCGCACTATACCCTTTAGTGGCCTGCGAGAAACACCTGAGTTCACACCTTGGTGTTAAGTCCAGCGCAAACCCCTCGCAGTAAACCTTTGTTCAGCCTACGAGAATCTTTGATTCTCACACTTTAATACACTACTAGCCTGCGAAATTGTTTGTAAAAATTTTTGGATTGGGTCTTGTCATTTTTTGATGCCCAGTTTTTCTTTAAACAACTGGATTGAACTTTTGGAGCCTATATTGATCTATTTACAGTCTTCTTGACATTCTTTGAGTTTCTTTTATCCATATTTGCTTTGTTTTGAAGGATTAGTCTCTTGCTTTGAGTGTCTTTCAATTACAAAGCATGTGTTTTCTTTAGAATTGTTTAGGGAAAGATTAGATTTCTTCTGAATAGTTCGCTTTAAAAGAGAACTTTTAGTTTGGGTTTCTTTGTCTTAAGAAAGTTCATTATTGCTTTTATTGAAATTTTTGAAACAAAAATATTTAATTTATTGCTTCATATTAAATTGGGGGCATCCTTGCATTTGAAGTAGTGAAATTGCATGATTCTTGGCATTTTTTAATCTGGGCCATGAATCGTGCATTGGTGTTCAGTACCTTTTTCTCATTTCTTGAGAATCTTGATATTGATGAGTTTAATAGACTTTGGGACATGTGCATATGGGAATGATAAATGATTTCTCCTTCTCGTAGCATAGCTTTCATCGAAACGAAAATATTGCATCTTCATCTCTTTGCATAAATCTCGAGTTGGTCAAAATAACATATTGTTCATGCCATTTTCCTTTTGAGTAACAACAACCTTAAAAATTTGGTGCTTATAAAAACTGATTAGACATTTTTTATCTTTTCTGGTAGCAAACCTACATTAGATTAGTTGTAGGGCTTTGGAATAGGTGTGAAAGATAACTTTCCAAAGTTGCAAACAAACATAGAATNNGGAAGCCCTTCTCACACAAGGGTCAATCATGAGGTCGCATTGAGACTGGCAGAGTTACTCACCCTGCTTTGTCGGTCTTGGTGTAGAGATTGCACGTATTATGGGGGTCACTTGAGGGTATACTCACAATGATGAGTGGAAGCCTTTCAAGCTGATTTCAGGCTAGATACCCTGCCCTTGCACGTGGATTAGACTGTCGACTGTTTCCCCAGGAATCACTGTAATGATTGGTAACCTTAGTGGCCTATCTCTTTCAGGTCTTTACACAAGGTGACTGTGGAGGAGCAAGTCTTCACAGTACCTAGAATCGATGTTGGCCAAACTCACTTGGGCTCCTTGGAGGGTATACCCACGATTATGTGTGGGAGCTTGCACCAGGGTGTAAGTCCGTTAAGCAGGTCGTCAATGTAAATTTTCCACCCACTCTATCTCAGCCCCTTCTTTCATTGTTCCTGTGACGTTGGATTTCATCACCAACTAGTGCATTCATTGTGAGAAGGTTTTGTTTGTTTGATTGTTTCCTAGATTTTTAGCGTGTGCTATTTGTTTTCCCTAGCAGACTCTAGATTGGATTTTTGTTTTTCATGGCATCAGTTCCTGGAATGACCAATGAAGGAACCCTTTCTCCAGGGGAACCTTTTAGTTTTTCTTCTTATGGGAACATTGGTCCTCCTCACATC
>JASDQU010098910.1:0-11105 GCA_032191745.1 Picea mariana
CTTGCTGAAAAATTAACTTCCATTAGAGTACTAATGTCTCTCGTTGCAACATTTGATCTAGAAATAGAATAGATGGATGTGAAGCCAACGTTCCTGCATGGGGACCTGGAAGAATAAATCTACATGAAACAACCTGAAGGATTTGTGGTAAAGTGAAAGAAAGAGTTGTTGTGTAAACTGAGAAGATCCCTTTATGATCTAAATCAATTGCCAAGGATGTGGTACAAGAAGTTTTACACATACATCTTTAGTTTGGGATTTGTGAGAAGCAAAGTTGATCACTACATACATTCCAAGGAAAAAGCTGGGTATTTCACATATGTAGATTTGTATGTAGATGACATGTTACTGATTGAAAACAACATGGATGCAATAAAGGAGGTGAAGAAGCAGTTATCCTCCAAGTTCGACATGAAGGATATTGGTTCAAATAACTTCATTCTGGGAATGGAGATTATGAGATATCAAGATTCTAGAAAGCTATGGTTGAATAAGATGAATTATACTAAAATAGTTTTGAAATGTTTCAACATTTTTGGTTAATTATGGGTTGAACCAAGTTCTAACTACAGGATTACCAACAACCCTTTGACCATCGGCCCTTCTGGGTACCAGAAGGAAACACAACGCATAAATTGCATTACGAAATATCACTCAAGATGGATTCAATGGGTGGTTGCATGACTTAGATGTCTACAACCCTGTGATGGGATGTGTTTCTCTCTCAGAGGCATTGGATCTACTCGCTTTTAGCTCTCAAACCCTCATTAGATCCTAGTTTACACCAATGAAACTAATATTCCAATAAGACTTCATTAACTATTATAACATCATGTATTCAATGATAGGTATTAGTCTATTGTAACATAATATTGAGATCTAAACACTAGCTATGGCATTCCTTTACTTAGTACAATTCTTCCAATTTTAGTTGTTTATGCTTAGTGCATAGTCATATAATATTTATCAATTAACATATTCATCATAAATATTTTTAAATCAAATATAAAAATAAGCAATGAAGCCATTCATGCACATGGCACAAATATATTGTGGTTCACCCCCTCCTGGGCTACGTCCACAAATATTTTTCTCTTGGGTTCTTTATTTATATTCTTGCAGATTCTAGTGCTATGCATTCAACATTGTACAATTCTTCTACCATTACATCTGATCTCCACAGATCACAAAATTATCTCAACAAAACCTCCTACTCAACAAAAGGATCTACTACAACCTCAACAATACACACACACCAACCCTCTCATGGTCCTAATACATTCTACTTATACAAAACTGGGACAATTCCCTTACAAAAACCCTAACCCTAAGCGGATTAGGTTTGTCCACTTTCTCCTTGAATTAATCTTGGTTGGTCCACGATCCAACCGTTCTCCAATTCGGTGCTTTTCCACTTTCCAAATGCTCCACATAAGTTTGTCCCGTTTGTAACTGCTTTTATCAGCGCTGGTTTTCCTTTGTTTCCAGTGAAAATTTTCCTCTAGTTCTGGATGCTATAGTGGGAAAAACCCTCTATGGACTACACCAGGGTTCTAAAATGTAGGCAGAGATGACCATCTAAAGTCTCCTATTTTTTATTAACTATCCCTACATTACCCCACAATCATACATAAAAGACAAGGTATAGGGATCTAATAGGCATACCTTAAACTCCGCTTCCGGTGTCGATCCATTTGCGCTTAGTTGTTTCTTGACTGCAAGTCTCCTCTCAAGGTTGACCTACATTCACCAAAATACAAACAAGAAACTACAAGAATGCATTATACATATGGATTAGTGGGTTAGACATCATAAACAAGAAATGTAAACAAATCATATAAGTTTAATACGTCATTTGGTGGGATGGAAAAAATACTTCTTTATATTAATCTCACAAAAGTCACTTACAATATGAGACTGACACTGCTCCTTGAAATCGGTCCTTGGCTCCTCTTCAAAATGTACCAACTGCTTCCATGTATCCTTCTCCTCTTCAATTCTCTCTAGGGGAATGGCAAGGGCTTGTAATGGAGAAAAAAGGAATTCTAGCTCAAACTCACAATGTGGTTGCCGAATGTTGGGGCAAAGGGGGAATATGGAAATGGGTAGAGTTTCTATGCTTCGTGTTCTTCTCTTTGACATGGGACCCCAACCCCTTCTTTTATAGGCCATAAGAGATAGTAACGGTTGGGGTGACTGGCTATGGGCATTCAAATGGCTAAGTAATAGCCTAGAAACCAGTATCCTATGCAATTTTGATTTTTCATGATATTCTGTGAGTGTACACGGGCTGTAGTGGGTCAACATGTATGTGTACACAGGCAGTAGTGGTGCAAGGCACGTACACCTTCAAAACAATGATTTTTAGAAGAGCTTGTTCAGTGATGGCTTGGAAAAGATAGCAAGTTAGATGGCCTGATGCCAAGTATGCATGTCTGGTGCAATTTAGGGTTATAATAGATGCCCCCTAATGTGTGAGCTCAAAAGAGCATCTGATGGCTAAAATACATTACAAATATTCACTAATGTATGAAGTGAGTGAGCCTAGGGACCAGAGTTCAAGAGGTACCATCTACAAAAAATAACAATTTGTCTCACTGAGGTGAACATACCCATGCTCAGAATAAAATAAAATCATGTATGCCAATCAAATACAGTGCAGATCCATGTCATATAATTATATAAAGTGTAGTTGCAAGCAGTACACATTGGATCTACATCTCAAAATAAAAAAGATATACATGTATGGTATCCATATTCAAGAATCCAATGATGCCTGATGGGTGGAGATGAGGTCTTCAAAGCTCGAGCAACAAATTAAAAATATTCAAAACTAGGGTAGGAGTGTAATATTAGTGTACAACTTCACTACCCAGAGGTCTTCGACGGTTCGTCGGGAATAGACAAGAGGATCTTGGTGATCAGTGTGGAGAACTTCATTGATTTCAACTAAGGACTTGATTGGTCTTTCAGGGTGGCTAGGCATGGGGACAAGAGACAAACTGCAGAAGGGTCAACTCAAGTTTAGTAAGACTTCCCTTGGAAAAAAGCATGACAAAATATGAGACTCAAGCAGCATGGAATTAACACAAGTTCACGATGTAGGAGGCAGTGTGAACTCTCCATATGTTTGGAAGGGTAACCAAATGGAGGAGGACACAGTTCTATGTAGTGATAACAACTTCCTAAGGTCATATTCAATCCTATGGATTGATGAAAAAATGGAAGGATGTGCTTTATCCAAGGACGACTCATTATGCTGTAAAAAAAAAGATCTTTTCCCTTCCTCTTTTTGGGGTATATTTGATTTTTTTTGTCTTTTTCAATAATATTAGGAAGCTTGAAAAATAAATAAAGAATGCTACGTTACAAAGGAGGATCGAGTGTCGCAGACATACTAGTTCCAAGCACAAGGAACACATTGGTTCTAAGATCAAGGGGACATATGCAGGAAAAGGACACTCGAGAAAAATCCTCCATGGGTAAAGGTGTCAAGACGTAGAGGTAAGGTGCTACAAGGATTGCATAGAAGGCATTCTTCAGATGGTTTAGTTGAGAGAAACATGGAACCGTCATTAGGTAAAAGATATAGGAATGCAAATGTGATTAATAAGACACAATGATAATGTCCTTCGATGTAATTTTAACGAGCCTAGAGAAGGTAAGATCGATGGTTTTTCATTTTTAGAGAGTCTAAAAAAAACGTAAAAGGAGACGCCACTGGGGTACCTTTTTTAGAGGTAGTCTAGTCGGTTCAAAAAAGTGGTAAAATAGCACCGAATAGACGTATATTCAAAATCATTTTAATGAGTGTTTCAAAGACAAGATCACTCGACAATATTTTCATATTTAAGGAGTTTAAAAAGAGCTTAACTATGGACTCCATAAAGGATGTTCTTCTGGACCAATTTAACGAGTGTGAAGAAACAAGGTCACTCGACCATCTTTTCAATTTTAGGGAGTCTGAAAAGAGCTTAACTATGGACTCCATGGGGGTTCCTATTTCGTATATTTAGTCCTTCTGGCCTGAACAAGGGTTAAAATTATACCTGAGGATACTCTTCTAGAGAACTAAGGCTCCTAGAGTATACCTTTGTTCGTACTTTTGACCATCCAGACCGAAAAAGGGGTAAACTACTGCCGGACAGACGTGCCTTCAAATTTCAGTTTAGCGAGAGTGAAGGGAAACAAGATCACTCAACAATATTTTCATGTTTAGAGGGTCTGAAAAGGGATTAAAAGAAGACCTGTTGTGTTTTGGGAGTCCCGAGGGTGAGGTCAAGAGTGATAATGAATCATGCAAATAAGGATCAAACTCGTAATCAGGAAAAAACTACTAAGGACTCCCGAGCCTAAAGTCATTAGTGACGGAATGGACACCAAAATGAAACCATGATCTACCTAGGGCATCCATGTGAAGTTAGGCTCTACCACTAAATTATGACACTTCTAGAGAAGGAGTGAGGTTTCAGTGTCACAATTCGGTGGGATCGATACTATGGCAAAGTGAAAAAGACAACGAGGTGCAACAAGTGGAGGTGGAATCCTATCTTATATGCACAAAGTTGGAAAAATGAATTTTTACCAAAAGACCTTTAAAACTGATCCAACTCTCAAAAAAAATCCTAAATGCCCAAAGTAACACTTATCATAACATCCCTTGAGAAACATAGGAACCATAGTAAACGATTTTCAAGCTAGAAAAAATGACAAAACGGGTCCAAAAAATGACAAAAAGGGGCCAAAAAGTCTATAAATAGAAAGTTGGCATCTCATTATCACCATTGCAAATTGAGAATTGACCAAAAGTAAAAAAAACCCCTTTTCCTAAATAGTTGATTCCGAGAGCTTCAGTGGATGAAACGAACTTCTGTTTGGACCAAGTAAGTACACACTAACCTCTCTTGCATTTCCTTCTTCATTTTTTTCATTTTTTTTTGTGTTTTGGGGGGCGCTGACCTTTAAAGAGGCCGACCCTGCATGTACACAGGATATCGAAGCACAACCCATGTGTACACGCGGATAGAAGATAATTTTCCTGCATGCACACATGACTGTCCTCAAGACAACCCGCGTACACCCAAAAACAAGTGAAAAAATAAAAAAGAACAAGAGTTAACTCTCCATCCACTTGTCATTTTGCAGGATGTATGTTCATTGGAGAGAGAGGGAGCATGAGGACATTGATTTTTTGGTCTCTGAGGACCCTGCTACCATTGCTTTTTTGTCACAATGTGGGTTGTTAAAGGTCTTCCAGTGTCCGTTTATGAGGGCACAACCTAGGTTGCTAAATGAATTGGTAGATTAGTGACATCCTGACGCAGAGGCATTCATGCTCGAGGGACATTCATTGACTCCAACGAATGAAGATATTTACTTCCTGATTGGTCTCTCGAGGAGCGGGGACCCAGTCAACTTGTGTACTTTTCCCATCATGCCTCACAACATCAAGGAGTTGATTGGACTCCATTGCGAGGTTGGTACTGAGAAAGTAGGTTCTCAGGTGCCTATTCATAATATCAGTAGCCTATCACTAAAAGTGATAGTTCTACTCATTGGGTGGATCACTGGATCCACGGATTTGCATCAGGCTTCCTGGGTGCACATGCATTATGCAGTACAATGCTTAAATGCATGGATTTTCAATTGGAGTACCACCATGTTGGATTGCATGAACAGACAACTAACAAAGTGTCAGATATGGGAGCACCGTAACTTCAGTTTTGGGACCATTTTGTGATCCTTTTTCTTTGAGAGGGTACCCAGTCTCATTCCTTGAGAGACTATACGAGAGCACGAGGCCTCTTTCCCGGTGCTATGAAAATGGGTGGCACTACTGCCATGATAGGGGGGAGGGGGGACCATTGAGGTATTTGATGACAAGTTTTTTGATTGGTGGTCACGGAAGATTNAATTTTTATGTCTTTTTATATATATCATTTTTTTTTGTATACCAGAGTATCTAACACTTACGTATATGTTATGTACAAATGTGGGACCAGTGCATCCAACAGACTTCTCGAGGACTAGGCAACGTCCTTGACTAGAGGCAGGACTAGTTGCAGCTACTAGAGCAGCAACAGTAGCAGAGGGGCCTCCAGCCGGAGAGGCTGAGAGATTATTGAGACGGGTAGAGTGGAACCTTACCGTGTTCACTCGTACATTCCCTATGGAGGAGATTGAGGATCTCCCACCATTGATGTAACCTCATGTAGTTGGGGTGCCAAAGACCTGGGTCCAGCTCTTCTGACATTTGGAAAACGTCGTTGTTCACTATGGCAGGGCCAACAGGCCCCACCCTTAGCTAGGCTAGACTACTTACATGCCGCGATAAATTTTTCTATATTTTTGAGGGCATAAGCCCTGTGACTCTTACTGGACATATTTTTGAGGTGCTTGCGCCCACCCTTGTACTCTAATATTATATATATATATATATGGATATCTACATATTTTTACACTTTATGGATTACATCTATTTTACAAATGTACTTACATGTGTGTGTGTGTGATTTTTCTTACATGTGTACAATATGCCAGTCTAATACATGATTAGCTAGAGTACTTGTGATTTGATTCAATATCCTAGGAACATGAATATACATAATGTAATCAAAGCTTAGTTCTAAGAGACGTACCCTAAGGAACCGTCGGTGTAGTGTAGGATCGTAAATGTGGTAAACTCCATTTAACTGAGACACAACTAGCTGAGCATCTAAGTAGACTTAGAGGTGAGATATACCATATGACAAAGCATCACGAAGAAAATCTAAGACTGCGTTGTATTCAACGACATTTTTTGTGGTGTCACTTGAACAAATACCTCCTGAAAATAGCAACTGGCCTTGAGGTGTGAAAATCATCCAAGCTGTGGAAGCAAGCCTCTGAGTGTGTCAGCTAGAACCATCCACAAACCCAACGAACACCTCTGATTCACTTGACATCTCCCACAGTGAAAATGATGACATAAAAAATGACACGTCCATAAAACCAAAAAGACAAAAAATAAAAATAAAATGTATAAGACTATACATATGTTACAAGAAGTCACCCAAGATGACCCACCTATGAGTAATACTTCTTGAGGTAGAGCCCATTTCTAGGCTCCGCCAAATCATTTCCCTCAATTTCCACCATACGATAATCACCCTTCTTTAGAACCTCCTTCATGATGAAAGGTCTGAAACGCATTGTTTTGAACTTCCCTGGACCAAGGGGGTCCTTATATTGGTCATAGACTAGGACAAGGTCGCCTTCAGATAAAATCCAAGGATGGATGGACCAATCATACTGACACTTGAATTTTTTTTTGTGAGCATTGTTAGCCAAGGCTACATCCTAACGCTGCTCATCAAGCTGCTCAAGATATAATAAATGCTATACAAGTGGTGAAGTGTATGGAAATAACTGTACTGCCAACTTTAGAGAGGGGATCTGACACTCTATAGGAAAGACTGCTTCCAGCCCATAAACAAGTTGAAAGGGTGAGAAATCAATTGCATTCTTAACATATGTTCGGTAGGCCCATAATGTCGAGTACAACATCAAATGCCAATTTGACCTGGTCGAAATGATCGTTCGCTGTAAAATAGTCTTAAGTGATTTATTCATAGCTTCCACCTGACCATTCTCTTGTGGGTAGTAGGGTGATGAATGTTCTTGCCTCAACCCAAGATTTGATGTCAAATCGGACATCATTTTGTTCTGAAAGTGACTGCCATGGTTAGTGACAATCTCTCTTGGGATGTCAAACCTTGCTATTATCTGGTTAAACAAAAATAGAGTTGTTGTCTCTCCATTATCTTTAAACGTTGGCATAGCTTCGACCCAATTCATGAAGTAGTCTACTGATACGATGATATAATGGTGCCCCCTTGCAGAAGGGAGGTTTCATGTAGAGTAATCAATCCCCCACTTGGTGAAGGGACCAACTATGATGATTGGAAACATGGGAGTGGGGTCTGCCCTCATCTTCCAAGAGAAGATCTGAGACGGGTTGCACTTCTTGACTGATTCAACACAATCTTTGATTAATGTCGGCCAAAAGTAACTAGCTCGTAGAATCTTTTGGGTTGTTGCCAACCCAAAAAAATGACCACCACATGCTCCAGTGTGGCAATCGTTAAGCACGATTTCCTCTTCATCATGAGTGAGATGCTGACAAAGAATACAATCTACACCTCGACGATACAGAGTGTCCTCGAGTATGAGATAGTTTTTTGCCTGAAGGCGTATACGATGACACTCATCATGAGAAGCATAGGTGGGGCACTTCAAAGTATGGAGATAGACTAGTATATCTCCGTACCAGGGGTCTGAAGACGTGATCAAAAACATGTCTCCTTTGGTAGGTGACTCTTCGGGTATAACATCACCTGATTCGACCAGAGGTTCCGAAATGAGTTCGACAAAGACCAACAACTTTTTGGATTTCACTGAAACAAAATCCAAGTCTAAATCCTAGAGGATAACTATCAATCTATTGATCTTTCCACCGATCGCACATCGTGTCAACATGTATTGAAACAGAGTCACAATGACAATGACGGTGGTCTTGTGAAACGAGATGTAATGATGGAACCGTTGGACATCATGAACTATTGCCAACTCAAGTTTTCAATGTGGGAATAATTTATTTCTGGTCCAACCAGGCCTCGACTCAGGTAATAAATCACATATTCTGAGATAAAATCATCCTCCTAAACAAAGACCATAGCGATGGTCGACTCTGCAGTGGCCAAGTACAATAATAAATCTTTATTATAATTGGGTGGCTGCAGCAGAGGGGTAGACATGAGGGCACGTTTCAACGCTTTGAAAGAGTGTTGATCAGCTTCATCCCAATGGAAAGGAATGTCCTTCTTCAATAAATGAATGAAACCCTTTGTGATCTCGGCATAGTTTGCAATGAAACGTCATAAAAAGTTCTCTTTTCCCTGTAAACTCTGAAGATGAGGGATTGTGCATGTGGGAGGCAACTAAACTATCACCTCAACCTTTATAGGATTGACCATGATCCATGTTGTTGAAACTATGAAACCTAATAGATGACCTAATGTTATGAAAAAGCTACATTTGTTTGGATTCAAGTGGATCTGGTAGTAGTGACATCGCTCAAAGATAAGTCGGAGGTGTGTGTGATGATCAACTCTCTTGCGAGATCGTGATGTTAAATCATTGAGATAAGCCTTGACTATGTGTTTGATATCATGGAAAGAAAAAGACATGGCCCACTAAAACGTAGCTCTAGCATTTTTCAGACCAAAAGGCATCTTCTGATAAGCGAATGTACCCCATGGACAGATGAAATCGGTTTTGTGTTGGTCTTAGGGATTGATCTATATATGATTGTATACCGAAAAACCATCGATGAAAGAAAAGGCTTCACAACCTGCGCATTCATCGACTATCTAGTCAATAAATGGTGTGGGGAAATTATCCTTTGGACAAGCCTTGTTCAAATCATGGAAGTCCGTACATACACGAATTGTACCCTATTTTTTGTTGACTGGAACAGGATTTGACACCCATTGAGTCAATTGTATGGGGTAAATGAAACGAGCTTGGAGTATTTTCTCTAGTTTAGTGTTAATATTTGTTTCTTTCCTAGGATTGACTCAATGAAGATTCTGTCAGACCAACTTAGCATTAGGATATGTTTTGATTTCATGTTCGATGATTCTTGGATCTATGCCTGGCATTTCCTCGTAAGACTAAGAAAACATGTCGCAAAATTATTTAAATAAATCTGTGTAGATTTGAATCTCCTCGGGGGAGCAGTCCGCTCTGATGAAGATATTCTCCACTACACCAGGGATTTTTGAGATATCGATAGGTATCATTTGAGCAATAGTTTCCATATTTCCTTCAACATAAACAATGTGAATAGAGAAAGGATTGATAGGACAAGCCTTATATCCAGTCATAGTTAGAGTGAATTCACCTGCTTCAATTCTTCTTAACTCTGGGAGGAAGTAAGATCTATGATGAAGATCATCCTAGGGACTGTCCAGACTAGTCATTGCCTCAATAATCATCTCATCTAAGGGAAAGACTAAGTCTAAAGAATCAATATTAGCGAGGGAACCTTGAGCCCATGTAGGCTCCATGACCAGATCCAACTTCTGTGTGGGAGTCAGATTAGAGTCGACAGAAGCTTGCTGGACTATAAAGTACGCAAATTTTTCGCAGACAAAGGCATGGCCATGCCATGGTTCCCTACCTCTTCCATCGTGGCTGATGGGGAAGGAAGAGTCCACGGATTGTTAAAGTGAGTCATGCGAAGCGACGAGATTTGAAATATTTCGGCCCTATGCTGGTCGGGGATAGCCAACATGTAATGGACATTGCTAGTCGGAGGCGGGTAATCGAAAGTACCCATCAAAGGTGGGCGCAAACCAACTTTGAGGGTTATCAATCATCGGGACCATGGATACCCCCGATGAAGGGTCAAGACAGGAGAAGGATAACTAATCAATGGTCACGATCCAACCCTCGTGTGGAAACAACAAGACCTAGAAAACTGTCGCAACCCCTGCTTGCATAGAGTAGGTCCAACTCCTTCCTAACAATAGATTGTAGTCGAGAGAAGCATCGACCACTTCAACCTTGACGCACACAGTCTTCCCCCCTAACTACACGGGGAAAGAAGGGATGATTCCATGTGGTTGGAACGAATGACCATCGAAAGCGGTAAGAAGAGTAGGTGACGGAGACAAAATGGGTTGGCCAATGGCCTTCTAACACGCCAAAGTCATCACGCATGTCGAGGTGCCCTCATCGACCACTGTGCAGAAAATGTTTCGAGTAAAAGTTTTCATGGTGTAAGTGACTACTATCTGAAATGCTACATGCTAAGGAAGATGAGGTTTTAAGTCGGCCATATCAAGCATGATCATTCCCAGATTACAAGTCTCAGCAGATCCTAAGGCAACTAACAGAGCCTTTCTCTAGGAAGGGAAACTCTGGAGGACTTCCAAAGCAGAGATTGCACAAGGGGTTTGTGAAAAAACCTCCACCGCAGAGTAGTTATGGGAGGCCCATGCATTTGGGTTGTGGGAAGCTTTCTTGAATGCTCCTTTCGAGATGCGTGTCATTGTTTCTCC
>JASDQU010098911.1:9155-21370 GCA_032191745.1 Picea mariana
TTGGCATGTGACATGGTTTTTTGGCAGTGAATGGGATGGCGACACGTGGCCCAATCAATGGCCGCCATGTGTCACCTGTTTATTGGATTAAAATCTTTGCACTTGGCATGAGTTGACCCCGTGACCTCCGGGCAGGGTAAAGCTTTGGGAAAGGCCACCCAATCGGCGTGCCCGCACATGTTACTTAACATATATATGCATTGTAATATATTTGAATTTTCAAAATTGTGTATTGGGGCGTGAACCGGGCCGGGGCTAAGCCCAGACCCATGGTTATATATATGTATTGCATACAACCAGTGCTATGGGTGGTTAAACCCACCGTAATATATATGTTGTAACCATTTTTAATGCGTGTGGTTTGACATAACATGTGACCAATGTGTATGCGCACGGTTTAACCCTACGGTTTTGCATACGGTTTGAACTTTAGCCCTGTTGTGTATTGCGCGTGGTGATGTGGTGACCATGTGCCCACGGGCCTTGGTAGTTAAAGGCTAGCATGTAACCATTCGACAGTTTGTACCAGTTGTGCGGTTGCACCCAGTGCCAAGTTTTTACGCTTAAATATGCGTGTGGGCTAGGTTGAGCCAACAAGGGGGTGTTTTGTAGATGCAAAGACAACAAGCTTGAAGGGGGGACTTCCAGGAAGCCTATCTTCTTCAATTTTTGGCCAAACAAGGTGCCGAAAAATCCCAGCTAGGGGTTTTTGGACGTTCTGAAGCCATTGGAGCAGTCTATTTGAAATTTTGAGCATTGTAAAGCACATTTTTGAGCACTTTGAGAAAATAATACAAATGATCCATTGGAAGCTGGACCAGGAGATGTAGCCCAAGAGAAAGGTGAACTCCTTTATCATTTGCTGTGTTATGTGTTTTATGTTCACTGTTATTGCTGTTGTTTATATGCATCTTGAATGAGTAAATACTATTAAAGTTGTGTTTCAAAGTTGATCCATTTTCATTTTAACACATAAAATTTACTTGCAAATAATTTCAAGAATACAAGTCTTCTTCATTTTTAGATCAACGAGGAAGGGGTGGCAGTTGATCCTGACAAGATCAAAGCCATTATGGATTGGACTACACCAAAAGATGTAACTAATATCAGATACTTTATGGGCCTAATAGGGTACTATAGAAGGTTTATAAATGGGTTTTCCAAGATTGGTTATCCAATCACCTCCCTTCAGAAAAAGGGAGTCAAATTTGTTTGGAAAACTGAGTGTGAAGAGAGTTTTCAACAACTGAAGCATTTATTGACCAATGCACATGTGCTAAAGATTGTATACCCAAACAAGGATTTCCTTGTGTGCATAGATGCCTTCAAAGGAGGACTAAGATTATTCCTCATGCAAAAAGGGCACGTAATCTGTGATGAATCCAAGAAATTGAATAAACATGAAATGCATTATGTCACCCATGAATTAGAATTAGATGTCACAGTGCATGCCTTAAAAATGTGGAGACATTACCTCACAGGAATAAAATTTGTGCTCATGGCATACCATAGTGGACTAAGGTATTTGTTTGACCAGCCCAAACTAAATGCTAGACAAGATAGATGGATGGCTCTCCTTAGTGCATTTGATTTTGAAATCAAACACATCAAGGGAAAACAAAATAGAGTGGTTGATGCACTCAGTAGAAGCATGAAAGTGATTCACTTGGTAGCTGTAAGAACCTATGAATCAAACATCAAGGAAAGAGTCAAAACTAGACAAGAAACAAATGAGTTTTCTAAACTATAAAGATATCTAGAATGAGAACCCACACGACTAAAGTATGAGGGTTATAAACCGTTGGATGATGTCTTGTTAACCTACAAAGGTCAGTTGTATATCCCAACTTGTGATGACTTGAAGAGGTTCATCATGACTGAACTACATAAAATACCATATACTAGTCATCCTGGTTACCCAAAAATATAACAACCACCAAGAAGTTGTTTTTCTCACCAGGAATGAAAAACAAAAAAACAAAATATTTAGCTAAATATTTGGAATGCTAACATGTTAAGGTGGAGTACAAGAACCCAACATGGATGTTGTAGTCCATTATGATCCAAAATGCTCAAAATATCATAAAATAATAGAAGTACACACCATGTACAAAATTGCAACATGGAGCACAACTCCAATATAGATAAGTTACACAATAACTCCTTAAAGAATAGGGGAACCCTCACCAAATAACCAAATACCTTTCATACTTCACAATTTCCATCTAACAAATTTTGACGTCCTTCTTCAATTCTGGCTTATATTTCTGATTTTACCTCATCATTATTTAAGGATTCCTCAACCTTCATGCAAATTTAATCTTCCAGTCTTTTGGTAGATTCTTCATCCAAGATCCTTCTTTCTTCTTGATTTTGACAATTACTGTTTTATTCTTTCAATCTCTTGACCTTATCCAATAGTTTTTTTTTATCATGGTTTCGTAATCAACATATCCCTTCATCTTTCTTTTTCAAATCTTCCCTTGACTCATCATTTTCCCACTTTGATTTACTATTGTTTTATTGATTTAAGTTCTTAACCTCGTTAATGAGTGATTCATTAAGGGATCATATCTTATATAGCTCCTCACCCTTCTTCTTAATCTCTTCCTTTGCTTCTTTTAATTCATCTTGAATAATACAATTCCTCCATTTTTGTATCCCTAATCCATTTATCTGAGAAGAGTTTTTCAAATTCTTCAAATGTGCAGTGTCATCTAGTATTTTGATCATCCACCACTTCCAAGCTTCATCGAAAACATAATTTTTTTCCTTCGTAGGAGTCATATTATATTCTTTTACCAACCTCAACCTTTCCATAGGATTGATTTCATCTTTATCTTCATCTCCTGTAAATTTAGGTATTTCCATTGATTCTTAATTGAGGTCTAATCCCAACCCTCAAATAAAAACCTCAATATATTAAGGACAAGTATCTCAAATAGTTGTAATAATTTTTCCAATATTCTCTTCTGTGTTATCTTTCCAATGGATTTTGAATCATCTCAATCAGACATTCCAATTAAAAGTTATGATAGTTTTAAGTGAACATACCTTTGAAACCCTAATTTGGAGTCTGTCCTCCTAGCCGACCTTACTTATGATGTACCTTTGCAATTTCAGCCCTTCTCAGCCTGAAATTGCGATCTACAGTACTATGAAATTTCTTCTCTGCTAGGTATGACCAAAATTGGATGTGTCAAGTGGAAGTTATGATAACTTCCCCACACCTTGATGATTTTTGGCCTTTCCGGTAGAGAGCACTTGTACAATGTGCCCCATGCACAATAATTGATATAAAATTATGAAAATTGTACTAGATATAATATGTCCTGTTCATTATTCAATGCAACTGATCTCACTCAATTTTGATCCTCTATGAATACGTTATGGCTGTTTTAACTGGAACACCTATTTGAGACTAGTCAACAAGACTAATCAGATACCCTATCTTCCACAGGGTGTATCTACAAAATTAGGATGAAACAAAAGATGAAATGTTTATCAAATATTCCTTGATAATATATATGAATATCCTCCAGGTTTCAGGTTCTGAAACATCACAAAAAAATATTTATAGAGAAAATTCCGCAATGACTAAATTCAGGATGATTCCAAAACCCTATCTTACATGGGATATATCTCTGAAATTATAAGGCCTCAGGATCTGAAATTTGAACCCCACGTGCCTTGATCCATCTACAAAATATTTTCCAATGGGTTCCTTCTGAAATTTCGTAGAAAAAAAATTATAGTGAAAATTCCAAGGTGTCTCATATGTTGTAGCAAAACCCCAAGACCTTGAGCTATGATACCAAATGTTATGATCCAAAATGCTCAAAATATAAAAAAATAACAGAAGTACACACCATGTGAAGAATGTCAATGTGGAACACAACTCCAATATAGATAAGTTACACAATAACTCCTTAAAGAATAGGGGAACCCCCTCCAAATAACCAAATACCTTTCATACTTCACAATTCACATGTCAATAATGAATACATGTTCTCTTATATATACCTATTCACACTTGCATATGAGGCCCACTTATCACTAGGCCGACCCTATTACATATGTATTTACACATTACATGTACATTTAGGCCCATATATTCCCCCTCTTTGGGTCATATCATATACATTTATCCATATATATGCCCCCCTTGGGTCGTAACACAACCCCTACCTATACCAGAGTGGAAATGGCAAACCATCTCCATGGATTTTATCACATGATTACCTAAATCACCCAAAAAAAATGATGCATTTATGGTAGTCATGGACAAGTTGAGCAAGGATACTCACTTTATCTCGGTAAACTCCACTTGAAAGGAAATAGATATTGCCAATATTTTCACGAAAGAAATATTTAGGCTACATGGGATGCCTAGGGAAATCATATCCAATAGAGATGCAAAATTCACCTCAGAATTTTGGAAATCTCTGTTTACTAGTTTTGGAACTGAATTGTTATTTAGTACAACCTATCACCCTCAAATTGATGGACATACAAAGAGGGTAAACCGAGTATTGGAAGACATGTTAACGATGCATGTGATGCATTGGCCCAAGAAATGGGAATAATACCTACCCTTGGTAGAGTTTGCTTACAACAATGGTTATCAAAAGTAATTGAAAATGAGTCCTTTTGAGGCTCTCTATGGTAGACAATTCCATGTACCAATTAGTTGGGATAACCCAGTGGACAGAATTATGCTTGGGGCAGACATGCTAAAGGATATGGAGCAACAAGTAGCTCGAATAAAAAAAAAATATGAAAGTGGCCTAGGACATACAAAAAATATATGCAAACTGAAATAGGGCTCTTAGAGAGTTTAAAGTAGGGGATCATGTGTATCTTCGAGTTAGGCCCATAAGAAGTTCCTTGAGGATGGGAACATGTGCCAAACTTGCACATCAATTTTGTGGACCCTTTAAAATTTTGTGCAAAGTGGGACCTGTAGCTTATATATTATCTTTACCTCCCACAGTGAAAGCACATACTTCTTTCCATGTTTCATTATTAAAGAAATATGTACATGATTCTACTCCCATAATTGACTGGTCTGTGAACTAGGTGGAGCCAGAGGGAGAATTCATGTCAGAACCATAGTGTATCCTAGACAAGAAATAGATCCCTCTCAGGAACAAAACCATTGCACAGGTCAAGGTGTAGTGGAAACACTTTGGTCCCAATGAAGCTAAATGGTGTTGAAGAAAAGATATGAATTAATCTTACTCAAACATTTTCAGACTTTACTTGGCTAAAGCAAAGTAGACACAAATATCACCCTATGTTTATAGCCAACAAAAATAACATACTAACTCACAAGTATTAATTACGAGTGCTTAGGATAATCTTTTATCAACAAAAAGCTTGTTGGAAATTCACTTTTTATGTAATTTTATGAATATAACAGTTGCGGAAATAAATGTAAGACCAAAAGTAAAGACACCAAGATGACAATCAAGACAAATGAGACATAAATAAATCCTTTATTTCATTCCAATTCACCAAAGAGTCATTTTCTTTACAAAATCCCCTACAAAAATATTGGACCAAAGTCAAACTTAGACATCCCTGATGGAACATGCAAAAGGACCTCTGACAGAAAAGAAAAACTGAACTCTAAAAGCTGGATCAACTTGCCACAGATTGCTGCCCACTCGACTCTATACAATAACCTTTATCAGTCATGAAAATTAATTCACAAACAGACAAGTCTACACAGACTATCAAAGATAGATCAACACCTCTGAAAAACAAGTGACTAAATGATTTGATTCAGCCCTGAATATTGTTGTCTACAATAAGACCCTACTATCATAAAAGAGAATTAGGTTGTGATGAATATATGAATGAATGAAAACTAAACTATCTCAACATAAACTCAAAGAGAAAACCTTAGCATGCTTCTGCTTCTATCCTCCACTTGTTCCTCCCTTTCCTTTTGCTTTTAACAAATTAGAATTGGTTGAAGAAGTTGAACCAATTCATTAGTTAAGTTAATTAAAAGACTCAACTAACTTTAGTTAGGGGGAAGAGTAATAATTATAATAAGGGTCATAATTAAATAATAACTAGTAGGTGTGACCCCTTGTGACTCCCTTTAGTTCATAACAATCATAACATAACCATTTGTTAAGCAAAGACACCCCCTTATATCTCCCATCAACATATTCAATTTTTGCAATTCAAACTCATGAAATTTGAAATTATTTCAAAAATAATACTCATATATCCAAAATAAACATGCTGTCCAAAGATCCCTGAAGTCAACTATCATAAAACAATAGATATAATAAAAACTCAAAAACCATATTTTCCAGTCTATGATGCAACCTTCCTTGGTTGCTGCTGTCATCTCTTGATTTTCCTGAATTTTCCTTTGGCTGTGCAGATCCTTTAGGCCTAATTTCACTGATCACGTGGGAAAAATCGTCCCTCAAATGCATCCGGGAAGACATGGATTTGTCA
Source organism: Picea mariana (assembly GCA_032191745.1). Classification (NCBI taxonomy): domain Eukaryota; kingdom Viridiplantae; phylum Streptophyta; class Pinopsida; order Pinales; family Pinaceae; genus Picea; species Picea mariana. Next base: position 15,636 of record JASDQU010098911.1, read on the forward strand.
GAGCCATTAAAGGGCGAGGAGGGGGCAACAATGGCTTTTCCTTTATCAAGGGCATGGTGGGCCTCCATTTTCAATCTCTTGCTAGCATGGGAGGATTGCAATGGAGAGTGATAAGGAGCATCTTGGGCAATGGGGTTAACTAGCGGAGGAGGAGGCAAAGACAAGTTGGGACAACCACGATGTTGAGAGACTGCCATGTGGACAATCTCTTGCCATCCATCATTTCCAGGGACCTTGGGTTGTAATGAGACATGAGGAGGTACAGGGATACCGGGTGCTTGTGGGGCTTGGAAAGGAGGTCTTTCTGACCTAGGTTGGACTATTCCCTACCCAATACAATTGAGGAATCCAGCATGAAACAATTGGCCAAGATCTTGTGAATCAATGTCAAAATTTATGGAGAACCTAGGCCTTCTTGGGCCTCGGTTCCAATTACCTCTACCTCTATTTCCTCGACCAAGGCTACCTCGACTGAAAAAAATTATCCTGCATGCATGATCAATTAGAAAATAGTCTTTTAAATAACCATACATGACAACTCTATAAAAATATGAAATAGATTTGGCTCAACAATGTATCAGAGTCATGCAATCCAATCCATACAAATTGTTTCACCGTTAATCAATGAGAAGGGGGTGAAAAAGGGTTCTGGGATATGTGAGGGGTTGTATTGAGGGAAAATATGATATAATGAGGGGAAAAAAAAACATGGTCACTGCTCAATGACAACAACAATCAACTGTAAAGCAAACCAATAAAACCTCACTGCAATCCACACAAGACATTGCCACCTTCATCTTCTTAAACACATAAATTCTCTTGACTGTAATCAATCTTAGAACAAGGAGTGAAAAAATGAATATGGGAGGTGACGGGGTTTTTAATTAGTGGAAAGTGAAATAATGGAAGGGAAGAAGAACGATTACTGTTCATGAAATTAATTCAGTGATCCATAAAACATTATGCGAAAGGAGATGAATCAACCATCAATCATTTGACCAAATAATTTTTTTTGTGCATTTAACTAGTTTACTGTTCATAATCAAATATCCAACACAATGCCATCACAAGATAGTAGGCATCCCACACAATCTGTAAGAAGGATTTTGTTCCCTTGTTTGCATCTTATAACAATTTCCAAACAGTAGCCATTCCACTCCGTTAACCATCGAAATCAACCACTGCCCATGCTTTCACTCCATAATAATACTCAAAAGTCATGTTTTCAAATTAACAATGAAGTCACTATCACTGCAATTGGGCCTATCACTTAAATGCAATGATATTCATCAAAAATATATAGGCAGTAACAAAAAAAATCAAGGACAAATTGCCACACCTGAATTGACAATTAAACATACAACCCACAATCACCATTTAGACACAAGGTATGCATGGGGTAATTTGCCCATGCATTGTAGTTCTACCATTGTAAAAAAAAATAATTCAGTGTGACTTAAAAACTAGACCATCCATCCAACAGGATGAGGTATCAACAACAAGCCTGTCTCAACAATTGATCCGGATGCAACAAAACATGCTCAAAACTATGTGAGTATATTTGACTGTGAGAACTCAAGCCTTCTATGTTATACACAGTGTGCAACCAACAAAACCCCGTGATGAAAAAATCCCAGTTTAACAAAAGCAAACACACAATCACGATAATAACTCAACATCTCGTGTTGAGCCATCGATTTAATATAAAATTGCTTCGATTTAGTCACACCGTGATCGAATATGTTGTGCAAACTCAGGCTTATACAATCAATCAAGCATAAGAATGCAGTGGATATACTCTCTATAGTCATCCAGTTCAATAGTCATTTGGCCCTAAGGAAAACCATAGTTACCACGCCCATCATTTCATTTTGCAAAAACACCATACACACAACGCGACATGCATGAGCAACATCAAGCATTTGTAACCAATGCCAGCTATCATCCAAATAATCATTAGTGCCAATAACCAATGACTGTGTATCAACCAAACAACTTTTCCACTGTCGTAAAATCAGTTTACGTAACAATCTGTGACAACAATGCCTACCCATACATTGATTCGAATTGGGGTAGATGCCTTCTTCTTTAAACAATACTGAGTTATTACATAAGGAGGGTGACTATATACTTTGAAAGTGCAATTAGTAATGTTTGGTTTACCATTGTTATAACAGAGACAGTGACTGTAGACCAACTAACCCAACTTTCACATGACCAACTGGGCGAGCCTGTGCTCAAAAGTCGACAATTATACCACCAATCAACCATAACCAAGTCGTAAAACCAACAGGCTAGGATGGTCTTCTCTACCAATCTTTAGACTGGAGGCTAAGGTTTGTCGCATAGCCAACACAGGGAGAGCAGAGCCATTCCTTGTAATGGTAGAAACTTCGAGGGCACAGTGCATACACAGGAAGGACCACAACTCATTCGTGGACAGGTACAAATCCACGACAGGGGGGTTATAACCGAAAGGTAAGGCTTTGGTTGGACCCGACGATGGTTACTTAATGCACGCAGGGTATAACCCTCATTCTCTTTGGTCAAACAATCATAGCACAGACGTGAATACAAGGCCAAGTAAAAACCCACTTCGTGACCCTTAGTAGTAAAACCAACCAATGCCGAAGTGAAGAAAACACAGTGATGCAGGATGCCCTTAACCATTAAACCCAAAAATCCAAAGACTAGATTTAGTAACAATGCGTGAAGATAGGTTTCCACTCAAGACCAAACAAAAACCCTCCACTTAAACCAACAAGAATAACAAAGAGCTACCACCCAGGGTGATCCATAACTTATACGAATTCAATATTATTGCAGGAAGAACCACAACTCAAGGACACAATCCCACACAGTTGCAACACTTAGGAAATCAAAAACCAATACACATGAGCCAATATCATTTCATAACTAGAGCAAAGTCATGAATGGCCAAAAAAAGAACATACCTGTAATCGGATTCCTTAAAACAAGAGCTGGCTGAGCAGTTCTTCATTGCTAAAAATCCGAAGCATAAGCACAGCAACAAGATCAAACAATATCTCAAATAGGGTGGTGGCTAACATGAGGAGTAAATGTGACGTGCAGTAAATGCACATTGCCTCCACCCAAAATGCATTAATTCATCAGTACATGCCAACACGTTAACCATTAATCAAACCATGCATCGAAACCCCCACCACATTAAAAACCAATAGCACCACTTATGCCATAACATAATTCAAGTCCCATATAATTCAACCATTCACATAACCAACAATGCTATCACCTTGCCAAATGCGCCACCAACATTCCATATCATATGCGTTTTAACCATAACCCAATCATAATTGCATAACCATTTACTTGCTATCTAGGCTTTAACAACAATTGTTAATTCTTTCATGCATGTAGTATAGTGAATAAGATAGCTTTAAACTCTTTCCCCTTGCAATATTTTTTATTTCTTTCCAATTGTTTGCATGTAGTATAGTAAATTTGCTGAATTAGATCCCATTTGTTATAGTAGTTTTTGCTTCTCTCAAAATTGTCCTTCATGCAATTTCACTAACATGCTTGTTGTGTAGGTGCGATAAGAACATAATAGCATAGGTTGTAGTAACATCAGGAATCAACACCTCATAAGCTCAAATCATAACGAATAAGAACAATATCTCATCAACCATGTAAGTATTTTCACATATCATCACAACATCAAAAGTGAACAGATCCGATCTTCAATAGTTCAAGGGGTTCCCACCTACTAGTATTATTTAGTTTTTTTTTTTTATAATAATAGGCTTTAGCAACACTTTGCGGGAAAAACTTGGTCGACAATTTTAATCATCAACAAACTAGTGACTCCATAGGAAAATTTGTTTTCAACAGATTTATAACTCAGAACTCATGGTTTCACAGGCCAAGAACAATAATTTTGGAAGACGTAACCAGAATAATTATGCAACAGGGGGAAGTGAGCGAACTTAATGGAAAGATGACCGGGAATTTGGGAATAATTGATGAAAAATGTTAAGTATGAGGGGTTTTTACCACTGTATGCATAATCATTCAACTAGAATATGCTCTTAACTTTCAAGGAGGAAAACTTATAGGCATGCTCTTAAGATCTCAATGGATGAAGAAATGGTAAGAAGAAGTGGGAAATAACCAATTCCTTGTAAGGCAACAGTGGAAATATGTAACAATTTCAAGGGCCCTTCAGAGGGGACATCATAACAGCTGTGTAAGCTTGATTGTTATCGACTAAAAATTCTTTGTAGGAGTGTCACTGTGGCAGAATTGATCAAACATTCTATCTTGACCAAACACTAAAATATGATAAAGACAAAAATAACAACATAAGTAATAATGCGGAAATTAAAACAACAACAGTAAAAGACTCAATTGAAAAACAACAAGGAAAGAAAACTTAACTTAAAAGGCAGAAACAAAGGTACTGTAATCGTAGAAAAGAAGCACAAAAATTGAAAGCATAGCTAGGCTACTAGTATATAGAAAAATCTATACAACATTAGATCTTTTCATGTTGGTTCCTCGCAATATTTCAAGTGATGGATGTTAGTGCTGTAGGGAAACAATTGCTCCTGTAAATATTTTGAGATATAAGAATTAGTATCCAAGAAAAAAGCAATTTGGAAAGGACCGATCACCTGGAAATCTGATGTAATCATCATTCCCTTGACACACACAATTAGCTCATCAAGATAGAGATAGAGACTGACCATTTCATTAAGAGTCATGTGCATAGTTTTTTTAAAAGCGGTACCTGTATCAAGTAAGCTAAAAATACGACATTTGTAAGGCATGGTATCACAATTAGTAATGAAAGTGGTTTTGTGAACATTTTCCCCTTTTAATTTGATTCTCTTGTAACCAAATAGACTATCAAGTAAGGGTCTTAACTGTGAGTCTACAACCTATTGCAAAAACATTTCCATATTGAGAGGGGGAAAGGGATTTCTCATAATCGCTTTCTTGAAAGTTCGAAGACTAATACAAGTTCTGATATTATCAGTGGTCCTCGAGGCCGATTTCCAAATTGAGACCCATTCAAGGTGGGATGAAAAAAACATTCCAGCCCTTAAGAAATCTCTCAAATCCCTTCGAAAGGGTGCTTCCGGTGCAAGGTTAACAAGTTCTTGTTTTTTCCTAGCTAGTTTCATAATATGTTGAACAAGACCAGGATCAAAACCACAGAGATCCTCATAATACCAAGAAAAAACCTTTTGATATTCACCAAGTAGTCCAGTGGACCTCATCTCTTCTTTACCAGAACATTGGACATTTATTTTAACAGTCGTTGAAGGTTCAAATGTCCTAATGTTAAGGAGGATGGTTTCAATCACCTTCTTCCATAACTCCTCTTCTTTTTGTTTTTTTTTATTACCTACAACACTCAAAGAAAACGAACTCTAAAGAGGAGTCAAGACCTCAAGAATCTTATTATTTTCCACAGATATAATCTCCTCAGGCTTAAGAGGTTCATTTTGAATGACAACACAAATGCTCTCATCGTTAGGGATGGCCTTCTAAGATCCTTCCTTTTCATAGATGTATGATGATGTAGAGATTGGAAGGCACAATCGGGCCTGTGAGGCAAGAGTTGCTGGTTAGGAGAGGCTGTGGAGACAAATAACCGATCAACCATTGAATTCAACTCCTTCCTTCTCCCCTCCTTCTTCACACATGAATCACCTTCAACAACAACAACCACAACAATCTCCAACCAC
>JASDQU010098913.1:0-17667 GCA_032191745.1 Picea mariana
GCAGTGTTATTAAGAGCTGTTGTTTACTCAAAGGAAACAGAGATGAAACCGAGGTTGTATTAGACTCTGACCCAATGATGCATGGATAAGAATGCAATATATCATTGTTCGTTCAATGAATCCTATGTATGGGAGGGAAAGAGAAAGTTTTCCAGATCAGCCTCGAACTACAATACAAAATTTCCTTTAAAATGCAAATGCAAAAAATCATGCATCAATAACAATTCTCTATTGCTTCTTTTTCAATAATTTCAACAATTGATTTTCAATGTTTTCGAAAACAAAAATGATTTTTGGAAGAAAAACATTTGTTCACTTTTCAAAAAGGACCCACACCATGATAGTGAGAGTACATAAAATCAAAAACCAATGAACAATCAATGATAAAAACCTAATCCACTCTTTCAATGAAAACAAAAATAACAAGCAAACCAATCTAGTCTTTTCAATTGCATAAGAAAAGTGATCTTTCAAACAATAAGCAAATGATAAAGACCAAGAAACTCAACTTTCAACCGATCGTCAGTCCTTAACCAATCAAGCACACTCAGATTTCAAAATCAGAGAGTATAGCTTTGCCAAGAAAAGTCAAGAAATGAAAGTCAAGAACAAGTGAGAGGAAGATCCTTTGAAATCGTAAGACTATTCGTGCACGACAACGAAGACAAGAAGAACATCAATCAATGGTCCAAGAGACTCTTTTTAAGTATCTAAACGGATCTGGGCAATTCAGTATGTAAAAACTCAAATCCAAAATTTTGAAAAAATGAGTTCGCAGGCTGGCAATATTACACAGTGCGAGAATTAGTGATTCTTGCAGGTGACTCTTGAGTAGAGTGCGAGAACCTCGCACTGAACCTAAAATCATGGTGCAAACCCTATAGATTCTCGCAGGATACTGTGAAATGCAGTGCAAGAATGTCTGAAACTTGTCAAATTTTTGGAAAAAAGACACAAAATTTGAGGAGGCCTCTGGACCCAGAGGGTCTATCAAGGTATCCTGAAGACTTAGAGATTGATATGAATGGAGAAAGGTAAGACAAGAACAAATGGCCAAGGAAAATACCAAAAACCACAAAGAAAATGGGTTATAATCCTCAGTGGAGTCACCAATTTTGTTATTAGACTAATCGATAGGTGCGAACACTAACAGATCTCCCTAGATCCACCTAGATCTAGAACAAAACAAGACAGGACATGACTCTTTCCCTAAGTTTTGACCATTGAATTAGCTAGTAGGAAGGAACAAGTAACATACCTTAGTATCGCTTCCTAGGGTCTCTGTTGCTCCTGCTTCACTCTGGTGCTCTCGTGAGGTCAAGACCAAGACAACACAAACCAACCAGAGTGAAGATAGAAAAATATATTGAACTGTCAACTTATGTGTATGATCAAGGAATTACACAATAAAGTGAGAATAGCTTTATGGGAAAGGGACATGCCACTGTATCATATTAATTGAAAGTAAAGATTACAACCTGATAGCCTTGATGTCACAAGCTTTCTTTCGATGGCTCTTGGCTCCAACACACACACTTGCTCAATCCTTGCATGAAGAAGATCAAATCCTCTTGATAGACTTGCTAGAGTCTCCAAGCTGTTGTTCAAGCTAAGTCTTTCACACAATTCTTTCACCAATTCTCCAATGAATCTTGCTTAACCTTTTCCATGAGAATTCCCTCAATATATAGGAGAGAATGAGATAGTTACTTGGATAATAATGATCCCAAAATATCAGGGAATCCAGCACAAGGATAACCATTTGAATGCCAACCCATTCTTCTAGAAGATTCCCTTCTAGAAACATCGAGAATTCATCTTTTTCCATGCTTTAGGACGAGTTCGCACCCTAGCTATTCAGCATAGTGAGAGAAGTTCGCACCCTGGCTTAAGGCAGCCTGCGAGAATGGGTCATTCTCGCACCCTAATATATTAGTAGCCTGTGAACCCTCTTCAAAAATGAGTTTTCTGGGAAGAGATGGCAGTAACTTTTCTCAGGAGAAATTTCTTATGAAGAGCTTGAGTACACCATTAATACACCATCATGATGACCAAAATCATGGGTAACAGGCGCAACAACTGGAGCCAAGATGGGGAGAAAATCATCCTCAGGAGGATGAGTGGGGATGGGCGCATCACCTGGAGCTAAGACAGGGAAAACATTGGTCTCAGGAGGATGGTCGGGGGTGGGCAGCTTCCTCCCCCTAGCTGCATACTAGGAGACACCCCTTTTGGCCTTTCCTCTGAGGCAGGGCATGTCAAAATATAACAATGATATTGGATGGAGGAAATAGAGGATTAGAAAGCCTGGAGGGGTGAGGCCTGAGCTTGAGTTCCTGTGAGATGAATGGAAGTTGCACTAGAGGGGAGGCATGGGCCTAGATAGAATGAGAACCAAGGTATTCAGGTTGTTTGAAAGGGAAGGGGGTGAATGGAGAACAACGTGCTTGGAAACGATTTTAGGAGGGCCTGTGTGGGTGAGACAATGTGACCGAGGAAGATCCATGTGCAGTTCCATGAAGGCTCCCATGCACTAGAGCTTCCAACTCGTGCAGATGGTTGATTTTGATGGAGGTTTGGAGGGTGGCGGCAACAAAGATAAGTTTATGAGGTGATGGAAATGGTGGGACGGGACAGGTCAGATGCCAGGTGGCTGGCTGCTTGGCTAGGTGGCCTCCTTGTGGTTTTATCACTCATTGAGATTGGAGGCACCCCATCTGGGGGTCGATCCTTGGTGTTTGCAATGTTTATATAGGTGATAATTATGGGATGAGAAGGATTAGAGGTGGGGGAGCACGCGAATACTCCCTCATCTCACTTGACTTCGACATTAGCTAGTAGGTCGACGACTTGATTAGTCATTCTCCGTACATGGGAAGGGTGGATTAACCAATGAGGGTGGAGGGTGGATTTGATTCAGAGGAGTCCATTCATAAGTCTCCAGCTTGGAGAAATTTTCTCTGGGTCAGCCCATTTAAGTAGATGGGAGAAGATATTTATGACAATTTGTGAATCACCCTCGGAGATGATGGAAAAAATCTCTTGTTATGTGGCTGCTTGTAGACCACAAAGGATTCCCCATACTTATGTGGCGTTGTTGGTATTGTGCCCAATATTTCCTGCTATGATATGGAGGATTTCCCCTTTTCTATTGCGAATGACAACTCTGTATCCTACAGGTCCCGGATTCCCTCTGGAGACCCCATCGAAATTTAATTTGTAGCACCATGTAGGTGGAGCTTCCCATTTAGTAGGGCTAATATTAAAACTGACAGCGGTGGGAATTGTGGGGTGAAGGTTGATTTTCCATGCACTGAGGATGAGACGTTCATTCGGGGGGTAGTTTAAATCCTGAGCCATCCATGGATGCAAGGAGATTGTTTCGTTGATATTGGAGTGGATTGTGGTCCAGACTTCTTGCCAAGTCCTGGTGACTGTTTGAAAGATTCATCTATTCCTTTCTTTCCAAATTTTCCAGAGGATGAATCCCAGTAACAACTGGAAGATTTTGTTGAGGATGGGGGATTGAAATACCAAACTTCACCAACCTTCTATTTTTTCATGGAGTCCCATGCGATTTCTGTACGTGGTTCTCATTAGGCATGCATTGTGGTCCCAGATGACCGAACTAAAGGTGCACAGGTTTAGGAGATGATTTTGAGTTTCCTCTTCTAAGTCGTATAATTGACACTAGGAAGGACCGATGAAACCCCTTTTCCTCAGGTTGTCCCAGGTGGTAATGTTGTTGTCCACAACTAGCCAAAGGAAAGAGCTGATTTTCAGCCAAGAGTTTTCTTCCCAAATTTTTTCCTAGACCTCTTCCCATGGTAGGGAGTTGTGACCTGCTCGTAGGTGGTACGCTTATTGAATGTTGAAGGTGCTTGTGGTGGAATGTCCCCATCTGACGATGTCATCCCCTTGTTCACTTAGAATTTTCCTTGAATCGAGTTGAGCCTGTAGAGGTTGGAGATTGAGATGATTGGGGATGTTCAAGTCCTCATGGGATTTCTTCCAGATGCGCTAGATTTCCCTTGGGGAATTTGGGTTCCATAAATCCTTCACTTTGATGAGTCCAACTTCAGTGTTGGAGGGGATGAAGGCACTGAGATTCGGATCTGTATTTAGGGCTGGGAGTTGTTGCCAAGAATCACTCCAAAAGAGAGCTAAAGACCCACTTTGCAATTCCCAGAGTGAGTGGTCTGTGATGATTTCTCGATTATTCCTGGTCGCGTTCCAAATGAGCGAGCCCGATATCTGACCACTCCACCTAATGATCTCTCTTTCTGGGATCATGGGAGTGTATTTTGTCCTCCAGAGATGGGCCCAAAGGTCTTGAGGTCTCTTTAACCAATGCCACAAAATGTTAGCACTGAGGACCTTGTTGAGTATAGCTGGGTCTCTGAGGCTGAGGTCCCCTGAGTTCTTTGGTTTACATACTTTTTTCCAGCTTAACAAGGTGAATTTGCACCCTTCTTTGGTGCCCTACTAGAGAAATCTTCGTTGTATATTTCTTAAGGTGTTGAGTATGAAATTAGGGGCCACCAGGGATGAAAAAGCATAGACAAGGAGGGCCTGAAGTACTGATTTGAGAAGGATGAGGTGACCATGTAGATTGAGGGATCAAAAGGTTCATAAGGAGAGTTTCCCATGGAATCTAGACAACAGGGAGTCCAAGGAAGCATTTCTTAGAGGGTTATCAATGAGGGGGATACCCAGGTAAACAAAGAGGAGAGTGTTGCGAGTAAAACCTAGGATTTTGGTAAGGTGGTTTTGGATCTCAATTGGTGTGTTGAAGAAGAAAAATTGGTATTTGGTCATGTTCACCTCCATTCCCGAGGCCTTGCAAAAGAGTTCCATGATGGATTTGAAACGTAGGACTTCTCTAGCTGTGGATAGTCTCATTAGGAGTATGCTGTCCACAAATTGACCGTGGGAGATAGGGGGAGAGATTCCATGAAGGGTGAGGCCAGAGAGGGAATTTTCAGTAATGGCTGCCTTGATGGTGTGACTCGTCCCTTCTGCAATAAGGATGAAAAGGAAGGGTGAGAGTGGATCCCATTGGCTTATTTCTCTTGAAGGGGAGAAAGGTTTTCAGGGAACTCCATTGATGAGGATGGAGAACAGGGCTGAAGAAGTGATATTGACAATCCAGGAGACCCAATTAGGATCAAAGCTGAAGGCGAGGAGTTTTGATGTTAGATCACTCTAGCTTAACTTAAAGGCTTTGGAGAGATTCAATTTTAGGAGCATACCTTGATTTTTTGTTGAGTGTAGCAAGTGGATTACTTCGTGAGCCAGGATGACACTGTACAAGATTTTTTTTCCTTCCACATAGCCGGATTTTTCTGAGGATATAAGGAATGGTAGAATAGGTTTGAGGCGTGTTGCAATAATCTTCGTTAAGAGTTTATAGATGACATTGCAGAGGGCGATAGGCCGAAAGGGTGAGGGGGAGGTAGTATTATTTTCTTTGGGTAGGAGGGTGATAAAGTTCACATTGAGGGCTTGGAGGACCTTCCCAGATCTTCTAGAGTCCATGATGATTTCCCAAACATATTCTCGGATGATATCCCAACAGTAGTGAAAGAAATTAGAAGTGAACCCATCCGTTCTAGGAGCCTTTCCCAATGGAGTGTTCTTAAGAGACTGGTCGACCTCCTCCTGAGTGATCGGTCTCATGAGTGACTCTTTCTTCTCTTTGGTGACCCCCTTGGTAATGTTATTGAGAATATAGTTGATAGCTCACAATCGATCTATTGGGGGTTTCTCAAGAAGATTTTTGTAGTAGGAGAGCATTTCCTTTTCTATGTCTGTGTGTTGTTGAATTTTTGTTCCTTGTTCTGAGATGAGGTGAGTGATGCGATTTATTTGGTGACACTGAACCATGGATCTATGAAAATTTTTTGTGTTTTTTTTCCCCTCTTTTAGCCATTGGATGTGGGATTTTTGCCTCAAGAGTATCTCCTCCCGCGTCCTTCTTTCTATGATCTGATTGCTTAGAATAATTTCCTGCTTCTTTAGAGATTCCTTAATTCCTTGAGAGTGGATCTATTGTCGGAGAGTTTGCATTTGCTGATTAAGCCTCTCCTATGCTTGCAAGATGTTTCCAAAGGTGGACTTATTCCAGGATTTTAGTTGAAGTTTGAATTTTTTGAGCCTCTGTTGGAATCTGTACATCAGGGTCCCTGTTTAGATGGTCGCTTCTGCCCACCATTGCTTGATGCTTGTTTGGAAGTCTGGGTGTGTCAACAATAATTTTTCAAAGAGGAAGGTTTTTCTACCTGGAGTGCCACTGATGTTGAGAGTCAAGAGAATTGGCCAATGATCCGAACCTGGGGTGTCGATGATCATGGCATTCTAGGCAAGGCCATCGATCATTATGGATTCAGAAAGGAGGAATCGGTCTAGTCTGCTAGAAACATGTTGAGCCCCTGAGCATCTATTAGACCACGTGAAGGGCCCATTGTCTGTTCCATCATCAATGAGTTTTAGTATGCTAATGGTACCATTGAAAATCTCACTGTCATTTCCCAAGGTATGTCTGTCTCCCTTTTTTTCCTCTAGACCTATGATCATGTTGAAGTCTCCCCCAAGGATCAATATTTAGGATCTGATGTGGTTGGATATCCAGTCCAGGTGATGAAGGAAGGCTTCCTTGTCACCTAGTTGAGGAGGTCCATAGACATTTGTGATGTAGCCTTGCTTGTTTGATCCAATGAGGCGGAAGGAGGCTGTGATGGTCCATTTAGAAGTGAAGAAACCATCAAGTAAAATTGTGTTTGGATTCCAAATCATTTCTAGGCCACCTGATTTCCCTCTAGCATCCACTCCCACGTGTTAGGCTTGCTTCCATCATTTTTGAAGAGTAGAGGAAGCTTCCTCTCCTGTGCACTTAGTTTTCTGCAAGAGAAGTATATTTGGCTATTCCTTCTTGATTCTTTCTTTGAGCAAACCTTGTTTTCCTTTTGCATTGAGACCCCTTATATTCTAGGATAGTGTCTTCATGAGGATGATGGGGGTTGGAGGGGAGGGAAATTGTCTAAGTTCAGGTGTATTTGACCAGAATTGACCAAAAAGTTGTCAACATCTTCAATAAGTTGGTGTTTTGGTTTTTTGCCTCTCCTTTTCTCATCTTTTGTGGGTTTGCATTGTTCCTTCGAGGTGTCATTTTGGATTCCTAGATTCGTATTGGCTCAGGATGATCTCCCTGCTGTTGAGTTAAGGAAGACTTTGTGAACTTTGCACAGCTAATCTGGTGGTATGGTGTACAGTTGCTTCTTGCAGTAGGATTTCTCCAGATGTGCCATATCTATACCTGCTAGCTCCTGATCCTCCAGGTTTGTATCTGGATATCCCATTTCCGATCGTAGATTTGTAGGAAGAGAGGTCTCTATGGTAGGTGGTTGAGAAGGAACAGGGGCAAGGGGGCCAGGAATGGCAGAATTTTGGCCTGTCACTGGGGGTTTCAGAGGGTTGGTTGAAGAGGAGGGGGTATCCAATGGGGTTTGGAGGGCTTCGAAGGAATTCTTGGTTTGGGGTCCTGGGCGGGCATGAGGGGGGGTGTTTTTATCTTGTTGTATTCACTGACCCGTGACTTGGGTGAATCCGTCCTTGTATTTGTTAGGGTCTTTCGGAGAAGGTTTGGTGGGGTTATTTAAGGCGAATTTGCGGAAGAGATGACCATGTTCGTGGCATTTGTGACAAAGAAAGGGGATATTCTTATAATCGAGGGTTTGGGACCATTCCTCATCTTGGTAATATAGGGTAATGGCTCTGGGGAGAGGGTTGGAGATGTTCAAATAAACACAAATGCGGACATAGGCAGTGTACCTTTGTTGTTTTGTCACCTCCGAGGCTTTGACGTAGATTCTGATGGTGTTATCGATTCTTGCCAGGATCTCTTCAAGCCAAAATTATTGTGGGAGAAAGTATAATCTCAACCAAAATGGGGCGTGGGTGAAGTCTTCCTTTTCTAGGATGAATATCTATGTCCAGAAGCAGAGAAAGAGGCCTATAAAGTTGTAAAAGTATGGCCCTCCTTCAAATATTTGATTTTTGTCCTCCAGGTTGTACAATATGATTGTAAAGAAGCCTTTTGATCCAAGTTGGAGGTCATAGTGGCCCTTGGGCTTCCACCAGTGTTGAATCCATTTGACAAGGTCTTTTCTCGAAGGCCATATCCCTAGGAATTTCCCTATCAGGGTGAAATCTCTCATGTATTGTTTCTGATCTTCTATTCTTGGAGAGTTGATGATATATTTAGGGGTGATTGGGTCTTTTGGGACGCATTTTTCGGGTTCCCAAGTGAGATTTGTTTTTGGGTGATTGGCTTCTAGATCGATTTCCATCGGCTTCTCTTTTGGCATTGCTTCATCCCATATTATTTGTTGCATGCCTTCCGGGAGTTCGAAGGTAGGACATTTGAAGTAGTTGGGGCCATGCTCCTTGGCCATGACAACGTTGTAGGAGGGGGGCAAGTGCCCCCCTCCCTCGGTCTCCATGAACGCAACAGTAAGAGAGAGAGAAAATGATTTCGAGGCTGAAACCCTAGATGCCAATCACCCTTATCGAATTTGATTAACTTAATACCAAACAAATTATCCATAAAATATTTCAGAGTTTCTTTTATAACTATAATTAGGTATATATTATTGAGAAAAAGTTAAGTTATAAAAACACATGATGTGTTTAGATTTCTAATGTGAAAAAATGGAATTATAAAAACAAAAAAGAATGGAAATATAAAAATATAATGAAAATAATAGTTAAGTAAAAATAGTCCCAGATGGGGTGCCATGCGACATTGGGAGGCCACGTAGCCTAGCCATGCATCAAGCCATAAATATGGCAGGACATCACCCTTCACTTCAGTCTTGAATGAAGGGCGACCATTACTGCCCGTAGAAGATGGGAGGAAATCTCCCACGAGTAAGGATTATGGTGGCTATGAGGTTTAATTGCAGAGCTTGGGCGAGGACGGGAGTCATGTAAGCCCACAATTTAACTCTCCTACTCAATGTTGGTTGGCATCACTTCTCCCTCACGCTCTTCCACTCTTCTTTCTCTGTGAAAGGAACCTGTGAGCATTGGGTCTTCCTCACAATTACTCAGAGAATGCATGCCCCTCCTAGCCTAGCCATGCCGAGGGAGAGGGGTAAGTCGAGGCGTGGCCCAACCTGGTATAGCTATGCGACATGAAAGAGATGGGTGGAGCAGCTAGAATGAGCCTTGTCCATAGCCCGGACTCAGCACACAGAGAGGTCCAGGATGCCACCGATGGCGTATATTGAGGAGGTGATTCCGGAGGAACCTATCCAGGTTCCTTTGAAATCCCTCCTCTTCACTGTTCCAGATGACTTGCATCTTCCCAGCCACCATACAGTGAGTATTATCACCCAGGATACCATGGAACGTGCCACCTACATCATATAGGAGGAATTCCCAGGGGAATTCCTCCACTTGGACTCAAGTGTTTCTGCCTAAGAAACCAACAATAAAGGAGACAACAAAGGTGAGACAACAGGGGAGACATTCAAGGCGGAGGACATTGGAATTGAGATGGATGACTTAGCACCAAACGAGGGGCCCACCTAGTATTGGCGCCTCCACCGCTCTCTGCAATCCATAAATCCTACCCTTCTCCGCCTCCTCTCTTCAACCCAGAGTAACTAAAGCTCATTTTCAAGCTAAGGAGCCAAATGGAGGACTAGCTCTATGGGGACACCCTCATGAGTCAGTGGATTGATATGTTGTATGATGCATTCTCGAATGCACCTGCTAACCAACGATGCCTGACCTGTGAAAAGCCTTTCATGCTCCAACCAAGGGACTACTCTCTCATCATATCAACAAACGAAATACCCCCAGGTTCTAATCGTTAATTTTTGGTTCTATGCAATAGGTTTCTTGTACACTCCTCACCCAGATCTCTGTACTGGGACAACACAATTTTTCAATTTTGTTTTATTTTCTCGGTTGCTAGATTGACTTAGGATTCTAGAACAATACTGTAAGAACATGAATCCACCACTTGCTCTAGTTTTCGTTTGGCAGGGCATATGGCGGATAACTCTCTAGACAAAAAGTATCACAATCTGCCACCTGTTCTGGTTTCCGCTAATTTGACGGAACATGTGCCACACTGATGACATGTGATTTTTTTGTACTATAATAGCATAGTAATAGGAAATGCCTTTTTTACTTATAAAGAAATAGTTAAGTAAAAATATTAAATATTATTTTCAATAAATTTAATTGAAAAAATATAAATATATATAATGTTTTTTTAAATTAGAGTTCTTTTATTATTATTAAAATATTATAAAAAGTATAATATTATTAAAAAAAATTATAAAATTTATAAAAATAATGAACTATAAACATATAACGTTGGCATGCTCAATAGGAGTAAGTCCCCTCGAAGAAGAAAGTGAACAGGAGAGGATCCCTTCCATAATAGGATCCATTGTATGGTGTTGCCCTACCTCAAGGGTTTGATAGTAATAAAAGAGATTTTGCATATTGCTCTTCTATATTGCTCTGTGGATCTATTGTGTATTCAATATTTGTGGTGATTATATTTGTAGATCTATTCAGGTTCTTAATAAGTGGTATCAGAGCACTTTCCTTGACAGACATTGTGGGCAAATATTTTTTATTTTTGCAGATTGTTTTTTTTGGAGAAGAAAAAAGAGGCCCGTGACATTCCATAAATTTTCAGTATATTTCTGTGCAAAATTTGCAGAAACAGGTTGTATATATGAGTTCTTCTCATAAAAACAACCAAGTTGAAAAAGCAATTCATCTGAAATAGAGTCCGGGAAGTAAAGATATTGAAGTTTTAATCTCTGCAAATTTTCAGGGTTTTTTTTTCCGCGGACGGCGACGCAGTTTTTATTTTATTTTATTTCTGTAGCAGATAAAGGACAAATTTTCCCAATAAAATTATAGATCTGAGTTCCTCTCAAAATTTTACCCAATTTCAAAAAAACAATCAGCCGAAACGGAGTCTGAAAAGTGAGGTTATGAGCATTTTAAATTCAACGGTTTTTTAGGGTTTTTCCAAAAAAAACCGTGATTTTTTGCCGTAACTTATTGTTCTATTTTTTGAGTTTTTTCATGACGGATGTGAGACCAAAGAGTTCATAGGGTGCTCAGATGGCTATTTCTTCTCAAACCATCAAATAAATTCAACAAATTATTGAAGCATTCAAATTCCAATTGTATGACACATTGGAAGTTAGATTGCATGGCCTCACAAACTACCTCAATGATAGTTTTCGTAGTATTCAAGATTCATTGGATAGAATGTAGGAGAGATTTCTTATGGTGGATATCAGGGATGAATATAATCAAGAAATATATTCTTGGTATGATTTGGAGGCCGATTGCGATGATTGGTATATGGATAATTTTCATTTCTGGGATGACAACCACTTTCATATTTTATTTGATAACTCTAATCCACCTTCTCTAGAGAGTATCAATGTGACAAATTGGGAGCCAATGATTATTACCAGCATCCATCCTACATATTTTACAGTGATATTATTCCTTCCAGATTATGCTACGACCATTTTCCACTATGTGGATGGATCTTCTTATTTGGATCCACATGACAGGTGTCAGTCTTTGGATCATCATTTTCAGTTGGTTATTGGGTGTCGATATATTCCATGTGGGGTTCATATGATAAATTGGATATGGGACCCTATTTTACAATGGAGGTTGGACTGCTTCAGCATATTGGTTTCTATTTCTCAATGGGACCATGGTTCTCTAGTCTACTTCAGCATTATGGTCCACACTTATCCATGGGACCCTGGTATATGGCTGTACATCAAGCGTTGAGGACAATGCTTTCATAAGAGGGATGGAATGTAAGGTAGCTAGAGAGGTAGTGGGGGGGGGCAGAGGGCCCATAGTGATAATAGTGGAGGCCATTCAATGTAAGGTGGACTAGGTCCACTATATTATTAAATAAGGCCCACTATGGTAGTTATATATAATAAATGGGTAATTAGATATAATAAATATAAGAGGACTTCTTAAAAGGTTCTACTTCTAAAAGATTCCTCCTCTAGAATGTTCTTAGGTGATGGTAGTACTATATAAAGGGGTTAAATTAATGTAATGGGATATAAAGAGAAATATTGTGTTTGGAGCTGAAGCTCATTAGAAGGAATCCCCCTTGAAGAGGAAAGTGAACATGAGAGAATCCCTTCCATAATAGGATCCATTGTATGGTGTT
Organism: Picea mariana; assembly: GCA_032191745.1. Lineage (NCBI taxonomy): Eukaryota > Viridiplantae > Streptophyta > Pinopsida > Pinales > Pinaceae > Picea > Picea mariana. The sequence goes on from JASDQU010098913.1 coordinate 12,251, forward strand.
TCCCTACCTCAAGGGTTTGATAGTAATAAAAGAGATTTTGCATATTTCTCTTCTATATTTCTCTGTGGATCTATTGTGTATTTGGTATTTTTGGTGATTATATTTGTAGATCTATTCAGGTTCTTAACAATATAAAAGAGGATGTCATTTTTTTAGTATTGTTGGTATAATTAACTTTAATTATTAATACAAAACATATGTCCATCAAAACATCAATAATTGAGAATATTGGTGTAATTAATTTCAATTAATATAGAAAATGATATTCCTCAATTTTATTGATAGCAAAGTTATAACTAACTTTAAAGAAAAGTTGTTTAATTTTAAAAGCAGTATAATAAGATTTAATAGTTGTTGGAGTTACTTCACACACACCTAGGATTTATTTTTCCTAAGGTTATTCCTTGTTTATTAGTCATAATTAGTCATTATCCAGTCTCCTATGTTTTAAGNTAGTTGAGTTGAGTTTAGATGTTGCATTGGTTTTCTCGCCATGCAACATTAGGATCATCACCAAATCACTACTCTTTGTTCAATCAGTTAACTGAAGACTAGTTGATTAGTTAACTCAGCTAGGTGGCAGTGCACTCCCGTAACTACCTGGGAGACTAAACTAGGTGGCAGTTTACTCTTGTAACTGTTGGTGTGTGTCTAGATCAATCTAGACCACCACTATCACTTATTAGTTACCTATGTAGCCTATATCTATTGTAAATTATTCACTCTTTGAGTGTGGAATACAGTTAATGAGAATTCTTCCATTCTTTCTCTCTTGCTTCTTCTCTCTCAATTTCTCTCTACAAATGTGTCTGGTATTTTCTAGCTATATCTATTTTGTGTAGGTTCAACACATTTACATGGCATCAGAGATGATGAACTGCTAAGAAAAAGATACACCAAATCATTTTTTGCAGGTACAAAAGATTGAAGACAACAAAATATGGATTATTCATCGGAAATACTTCTCACACCTCATAAATATTTGGAATGGAAGCCAAAGATTCTACTTCTTCTCAGAAGCAGAGGATTATACCAAATAACCATGGCAATGGAAGTAGAACCTAATTCTGTCGATGATAAAAATGACTTTCTCAATAGACAAGATATGGCCATAGGAAGTATTGACATGTTTGTTTCTCCTGAACTTTTCCATCAAGTATATAAAGAATCACAAGAATAAAATCCAAATGAATTATGGTCCATATTGGAGGTTCTATTTGGGAATAAGGAAGAATGCATGCAAAATGTTGACAAGATAGAGAAGAGACTTCTACACAAGTATCTGCAAAAATGTGTACTACATTAATTGAAGATGATGTATACTCCATTTCATATTTTTTTTCTCAAATTCATGTGGAATTTATATGGCATGCATCTCAAGAGTCACATGCAAACACTTTTGCATGCACCATGCATGCATCTCAGGAGTCAAAAAGGGGGCCACGCACATCAGACGTCATTATGATATTTTATGAGAAACATTTACAGAAACAAAATTGGATATTTGAATTCCTCTCAGGAAAATATCCAATTTAAAAAAAAAAATCGTCCAAAACGGAGTCCGGGAATTGATGTTATGATCGTTTCAAAATCAACAAAATTTCAGCATTTTTCTGGAAACGGCCGCATGGTTTTCAAAATTTCATCCAAAATTTATTTCGATATTATTCATTACAAGAAGATAAAGTGGATATATGTGGAAATATCAATGATGCATATACTTCATCAGATCTGTGCAGACATCTACATCTTCAACAAAATCTTCAAAGAGCACAAACTTGCACAGTTGTGAGGTCTTCTTGGAGTGAAGGACATGGTTGCTTAACAACTTCCATTTGTTCCTTATCATTTTTTATTTTATGCATTGTAATTTGAGGGGGAGGGGTGGTTTCCCATGAGGTTTTCCCTCTTTCCTCATTTAGTTCAGTGTATCTTTTGTATTTGGGTACCTAACATGGCCTTGTAGCCAAGACCCATTCTTTATTTTCACCATAGTGATGTTCAGGGGGGGTGTTGGAGTTACTTCACACACACCTAGGATTTATTTTTCCTAAGGTTATTCCTTGTTTATTAGTCATAATTATTCATTATCCAGTCTCCTATATTTTAGGGGAGAATATTCCAGCTGGAGAATATTCTCTTTCAGTTGACACTTTAGTTTGACTAGTTGAGTTGAGTTTTGATGTTGCATTGGTTTTCTCACCATGAAACATTGGGATCATCACCAACTCACTACTCTTTGTTTAGTCAGTTAACTGAAGACTAGTTGACTAGTTAACTCAACTAGGTGGCAGTTTACTCTTGTAACTGCTAGTGTGTGTCCAGATCAATCTAGACCACCACTATGGCTCGTTAGTTACTTATGTAGCCTATATATATTGTAAATTATTCACTCTTTGAGTGTGGAATACAGTTAATGAGAATTCTTCCATTCTTTCTCTCTTACTTCTTGTCTCTCAATTTCTCTCTGCAAATGCGTGTGGTATTTTCTAGCTAGATCTATTCTGTGCAGGTTCAACACATTTACAATAGTTAACTTTTTTATGTGAAGATGTGGTAGACCAATCTTAATTTTTGTGAAGATGGGATAGAGGAATCTTACTCTTAAAGTACATAATTTTCATCTACCATAAAGTGTAAAAAAACATCATTTATAGCGATGCATATATAGATTCTTTATAAAACAGAAAGAAAACAATAACATTAATACATAGTATTCACAAATTTAAAAAACACTTAATCAAGAAAACCAATAAATATGATCCTAGGTGTTATCACTACAAGAAACTCCTTAGGGTTGTAGGCTAAGGATGCTTGGTAACTTAAGAAATCATGAATAATGAAAGTGTGGATCAATGGGGTAACTGATAATAGCTAATGGGAAGACAACTCACAATGCAATCGAATGAAACAGTGCTTTTAGGAATCAATGATCAGACAGAATAATATCAAAAGGTATGGAGACAACTGATCTAGATAATCAAGTACAGCAGTGTGCAGGATCATACAAGCTGGCAAGAGGTCATTCAGTTCAAGATATGAGCTAAATAAGAAGATGACAGTTCTTAATAGCTGAACTAAATTGAATCAAATTACAGAGCAATGGAATAGATGAAGAAATCTGTCATTAACAACAAAAGAAGACTGTCTTTCTGTATTGAAAAATAAGTGTCTTAGTACAATAGAAAAAGAGTATCCAAAATTGAACCCCTTAACTCTTAGAAAATCTAGGAATTTATAGCCTTTTACAATCAGTTTTCAGATCCTAAAAGAATGGATCTGATATTCTAAAAATAGAAAGTCAAAACTGAATTACAAAAGATAAGGAGAGCTCCTCAAGATGAGGTCAATCTCTATCTTTTGGTCTTCAAACATTGGTTGAAAGTTGATGAAGTGTAGCCTAGCCTTCCAAGGCTCTTTGATCTGTTCCTATGAAAGTGGAATTCAAATTTGATGATGTGTGCCAAAAATCCCTATCATTTTTCCCTTGAAAATGACCAAATTTAGTCAAAAAATTCCCTTTTGACTTTCATCTCCAAGAATGGTCTTCAGATTTTGACTTGATAATTCACCACCTATCTATTTGAAATGGTTTCAAATCATTCAAACCCAAAAAATCTTGATCTGGGCAAAAATTTGGCTATTCTGGCCGTGACAGGCTTTCACCAGCTAATTTACCTGAAAATCTGCTCTTTAGCTAGTGAAAGGCTCGGCTTTCACCAGCTAACTAGTTATAATTCTGCCTTCTGCGCTGGTGAAAGTGCAGATTTTTTCAAAATCAAATTTCTTGGTCATGGACAGCCCGTTTTGCATGCTTAAATAGTCAATCGACATCTACAAATCCTAATATTTCCAATGGTGATTTCAAATCTGCATTTGGAGTCCAAGAAGCTGGCCAAATATTCCCTACAAGATTAGGCATCATTTTTTCAAAAATGCCAGTGCATTTTTGATCGCTAACATCTGGCTCCAACTGGGATGGATACCTCCCTGTGAGGTCTCCAATAACCTAGTAGACCTTGTGCCTTTAGTATTGGGACATGGAGTCATTCAGCCTTTTCGATGGTTATTGAGCACACACAGGCTCGCCTAAACCACCGAAAACAAAAACTTACCCAAAAATCAAAACTTGATGAATCTTGATTACCTGCAAGAGTATAAAGACCTCAGGGCTTGCTAGACGAATCTCCTCTCTTTGTTTACAACACTCCCAATTCTTAGTATGAGGTCAACAGGCACATCCACCATGACTATCTTCCATGATTAGGACAGACATGAGGATTTTCACCAATTGCATATTTCAGCCTTCCAGAAACATAATGAGGAAACCAAGCTGCACCACCACTAGGATTTACATAAGGTATAGAAGCAAGATCAAGGACTATAGTAAACCAAAAATCCACTGGATTGTGTGGACGATCATAAAGAAGCCATAGATAAGTCTAAAGTAATAATAAAAACTCAGGCTATGAAGCCACCAACGGAGGGTGTTGCCGGTTGCAACCATGTCTCTGTAAACCTTTTCTGGATTGTGTATCAATACAGCAGCAGCTTCAGATACAAAGGATTTTTAGATCCTATGATATGTGCAGATAGCCTTCCAAGGCTCGCATATGTTCTTTGATCATGATAGAATTGAAAAAACAACTGAGTCTGTGCCCCAAAAATAGGTGTCTAATATGACTTTGACACCTCTTCAAACATCCTTTTATCAAATCCGGATCTTGAATTTGATGTGTCAATTCAATATGCATCTTTAGAAACTATTTTCAGGATGTTTGGTTGAGAAAAACTTAGATCTGGGCAAAAATACACCTTCGTTGGCCTGTTTCAGGTTTCACCAGCTATTCCGCCTTGAGATTTGCTACTTAGCTGGTGAAAGTTCTGATTTATCTTTGAGAAGAAAATAATGCAGAGTAGCAATGATCCTGCATAGAGTGTTAGATTCTTCAGCAACTACTCAATAAAGTGTTGTCGAGACTTGATGTTTGAACCTTAGGTGACCTGCAATGCTTGATTCAAGAATTGATATGCTAAGCAAGCAAGGAAAAACAAATTAGAGATATCGAAATAACTTAAGCAATAACACCACAGCTGTAGAGCATACAAAGGGAATCTAAATGCACAACTGTTGCTATCTATGGTAGGAAATTGATAGCAACGCAAGAAGGATCTTCTTGCTAGGGAATTTCTTCATCAATCTTCTTTGATCATTTCCTCAAGCTCAACAATACCAAATTCCTGGCAGATTCGTTGAAGCTCATCCAGAGTAATTTTACGCTTCCATTGTTGTCAAAATAAGAAAAGGTAGAAAGAGATGCTCCTTATTGCAAACTCTGCAACAATGATAGATTTGGTTTCCAAACTGAATTTATTTCTAGTGAAACTAGAGAGCAGACTGGACTTACCCACACCAG
>JASDQU010098915.1:9194-23211 GCA_032191745.1 Picea mariana
CTAGTCTCACAAACCTATTCATTTCTTCCTTCATATTAGGCAACCTTATAATGCATTCCATTCACGCACTCAAGCATCCATTTACATCTATGGATGTTCCACATGCAAGCTCACTATTGCACCTTTTTCCATATCATTCTTACACATGGGAATGTAAAACTTCCATATCCTTCCTTTCAGAGATCTTACAACCATTCTTATGACAAGTCTCGTAGAAATACTCAACACCATGTTGCCCTCTGTGTTGAGATTTTACAGTCATATACATGATATTCACATGGCAAGTCTCGCAGGCATATTCCTAACTATATTTCCCTTTCCATATGACAACAACCAGTAAGATAAAACTCTTACCTAAACTGCTATAGAAGTATGCAATGACCCATAAGTAAAATCGTGGCAATTTCAACAGTGCCCCAAGAAACATGACAACTTATCAAGCTTCTCTTTGTGCCTCAAACCATTCTTGGTCAACAAACCTTTTTATCAATGGAATCCTTTTTCCAGATTTCATCTTACTACAACTTAAGCACACCAAGCCATATTCTTATGGCTACCATCCACCTCTGGATGTCATTCTGACCCATTGGTCATCTAGAAATTCCCCGACACTTCCTTTACTCCATTCAGAATCAACAATTCATTAACCCTTCTACTTTATTATCATAGGGTAATATGTAGTCAATATCATCAATATTTTACTTAAGCTGCTATACCCAGATCATCATTAACCATGCGATCCATGTCATCACCATATTCTACATCCAATAACAAACTATAATAACCCTATATGCATGTTATATGCATGCTTAATCTTTTCCATATGCATTCTGGCATATCCTTGTCTCCCAAGTATTTTACCCATGCTTACAGTGCAGATGTATTCCAGTTGTCTTCCATTTGTATTCGCATGCACATATGTGTCCTTAGATTAATAGGTACACACATTCTCTTATTATAGTCGCGAGGATCATAAACTTGCTCATGTGTTCATATCTCTTTACCTCTCCTGGGAGGTCTAGCAACAGTCCACATGACTCCTTTTTAATTGATGAGCTTATTTATTCTCCAACAACCATTTTCTTCGTTCACTGTAGGTCAAATAAAATTGACCTTACACATTTTCCATCAATCCTCTGATCATGAGGGATCATACACATGTATAGGGTTTAATATTTTATTAAAGAAATAATTATTACTGCTATAGATTCTATCAATCCATACCAATTCCTTTTAAGCATAATGAATTTTTCACACGGGTCTTAACCCTTGTGTAATCAACCATCTTTAATTACAAGATATTATGCCTGCCCTAACACATACACATTATTATACTTATCAAAACAACCCAGCTCATGTCCCTTGTTTGGACTCAGGATGCTTCATAGCAGAATTTATGCTGCCACTGCAATTTTCATTCAGGTTTTACCAATAATGCCTATCGATACATTCCTACTTGTGTAAGAGTAGTCATTAATTTGACAAAGGGACAATATAATTTCCCTTGTTGTAATTCAACTAGGGTTTCCAAGGTGCAATTTCAATATATTGTCCTCCATCCTCAAGGGACTCRTGCAGATAAAGAAMGATCSTMTRAAGGTAGAAACACCTTTCAACAGGCTCCTATAAATTTTGATATACCAGTCCTATGACTAATCTCTGGCCCATCTAGGCCTAGTGTGGTAGCCTGCTCTGATACCACTTTGTAATAGACCCAACCCCCTTAGTACATTTTTAAGGGATGGGGCATTAAATTTTCACTCCTCTTAACAACCTTAAATCTTCTCTATCATATCTCCCTCCTCTTCTGATTGTCAAGAGCTTTCCAAGGTCGGTAATTTCACTTAGAATTTATCTCTGGAATGAAGCAATAACCTCCCAAAGTTCTCGGACTTTCATAGACAACATCTCTCTTACCGTCACGTGGCATCCACGTAACGTTTCATTGTCCGTGCCAACTAACGAGGCAACACCTGGGTCCTGACGTGGCACTAACCTAGCCTACCACGGTGGAACCCCACTCAGCTCACCATCCTATTAGTAATGGATATCTGTCATCCTATGGCGTCCTAGCCACCCTGCTGGATTCATGGACTCGCGGGCGGCAATCCTGAAGACTCAAGGTTTATATTCATACTCTTCATGAACCCGTCCCCAACACTTAGATTATTTTTCCTTCGCGAACTTGCACACTCACGAATGCATAATCCTTCCTTTCATAAGTTCATCCGAAGAATATCAACACTTAGCCACTTTTCCATCTACGCAGACTCGTCGACTTGCAGACATACAATTATGTACCTCCTCTTCATAATTTCATCCAAAAACCTCAACACTTAGTCATTTTTCCATCTAGGCGGGCTTGCGAACTCATGAATGCATAATTCTTCCTTTCCTAAGTCCACCCGAAAATTCTCAACACTTAGATTATTTTTCCATCTACACAAACTCACAGATGCATAATTATTTCCTTCATAAGTTCGTCTGAAGTGTCTCAACACTTAGCCACTTTTCCATCTACGTGGACTCGCGGACATACAATTCTATACCTATCCTCCATAAGTTCGTCTGAGAAGTTTGTAAGTTTGTCGGGTTCACGGACCCATTCATCTCATCTTTCCAACCCTTAAACTCGACATGGACCCACTCCCTATTACATCGACCAATTACAGGCCTACACGTGGCTTCCTCGTACACGTAGGCTCGTGACATCAACATAACGTTAGCATGATTTCATCCCTCGTCTCGTCAACGTCCAAGGCTTCCACGTTGATCAACGACTGAGATCATATCCCAGATGTACTCTGATCAACGGTCGATATCTTTCAAACTTTTGGTTTGATGTCCAAGGCTAAGAAGGATTTCTAAGACATAGTTCACCCAAGGGGCCTGCGCTATGGCCCACCGGACAATTAACGGTTTACACTCACAGGTTGACAACTATCAACTTCTGGACATGTTGGTGTTCCAAGTCAGCATGGTACATCATCCTGACATTACCTCTCCTTCAAATATTTCTTAAACAATGACCACAATGATCTCAAAACATGGTTTTTCTTCCGATTCAGGATTTATACAATTCAAGGATTTTTCTTTGGGATCATTCCTTTATCCACAACAACCACAAGCCTATCATCTAGCACTCAAATGAGGGCTCAAGATCCCATGACACAATCAATATATCAAGGGGAAGAACATATAGTTTGCGGCCTTCTCTGGCCTCTCATACATAGCACGACCAACCATTCTCGTTTGACTGTGAAGGCAAATTATATTACATTCTTGGGCTCAATACCTTACATTCCACTATTAAATTATAATCCTAGTTTCCATTCATGAGTTTCCCATCACAACGATATATATATATATATATATAACACATAAGAACCATAAAATTAAGTTATTTCTTTTTATCTCAAAACATTATAGGCATGCACCGTTCTTGCCATCCTATCGTCACTTAAACGCAAGAGTTTGCAAATACAATAAGCATCAACATTATAAATCAAGTATGTATATGTATAACACAAGTACAAGCATTCAATCGTGCATTTCAATTCAATTACACAGAGTCTATGAAATACTTATTTGTTACAGTTGATAGCCGACCAACTAACTGTGGGTGTTTGCCTTTTGACCCAACAGTAGGATCATATGCATTCATTTTTAGCATTCTGACCACCCCCATGCCAAGCCATAATATCACTAGGGAGTCTCTCTTAGGTTCTCAGTAAGATTTGAAGGTTAATCTCCTTCACTCTACTCTAGGTAGCTATTTTCCTTACACCCACCTAGTCTAGGCCCCTTCGAGGTTTATCAGATGTCTTCCCAGCATCAAGCTCACGGCCTTCTTAGCTCAGGTCGGGTTTTGGGTCTTTTATGCTCCATCTCTCCCTTCTTCTATGGGTTCTCTGATCTTTAAATTGCACACACTCATAAGTTCATTTCAGCAGCTCCCTTCCTCAAAGCCTGGACTCTTCTCCCTATTTCCCTCTCTCCGTGTGTTTTTTTTGCATGCATGACTTAGGCATCTTCTCAACCTGTCCTTTTGTTTCTTGTGTCAGAAGGAAACTCATGGATCAATCCTGGGGACTCGTGGTGATATTTACTACTATTCTCTAGTTGTATGCTTCTTGTCTCTTCTGACAACCCTCCATACTTCCATTCATTGGGGTGGTAGGTTGTTCAACTACCAACCCCTCCTCATTAACTGACTTGTCTTGTTATTCGAGCTAAGGGAAAATAATCTGAACGTTTCCAATTAATATTTTCTCTAGGTGGCTTGTGGTCCTTTAACTTAATAGGACCTCCCCTCATTCCTCTAGTGATATCATGTCCAGTACTTTAAGGCTTCACCCATCAGTCAACTGTCGATGTTTACAATTAAACAACAATACATTTACAATATTTGCAAGCCATTGCATGCAAATCATAAATTACGATTAATTATAGGCTGGGGGAAACATGGGTGTTACACTAGGGGAGCATACATAGTCAAGAACATGGCTTCTAAATCATCGAATGATGAAATTGACTGTGCAAGAACAAACATTTACCATTCATAGGCCAAGCCTGTCAATATCTGAAGAAAAAATATGACCATTAAGTCATCATGTTCTACTAAATGAATCTCACACATATTCAAAAACAAATCCATATGTATTTTTGGATTCATCACTCCATCTCCTGAAAATAGTGGCAACACTCCTTATGGAAAAGTTGGCAATTGATGTTGTTCTCCTTGAAGATCAAGTCGGCTATTTCTAACCCTTCTTATTGGGATTCTTTGTCTTTCATTTCTCTCTTCATGATTCTCGAGATTCTCTTGCTTGTCACCCATTATCGAAATTCTTCTTTTCTCAGTGGTGGAACTTTCACCAACTTCTAGAATTTGAAGTCGTTTGCTCTTGCTTCTTGTTATTGGGCCCTTGTATGGTTCCAACTTTCAATTTATATCTTGTCTTCTTTGTCTTCTTGCGATTTCTCTTTCTTCTTCACGGGAAAGAGTTTCCCATGATCTTTCAAGCTCTTCATGAGTTATGGTTGTTATTAATGTCAAATCATACAATTGATGAAGAATGCTCGTTTGATTTCCAAGACAAACTTGTAATTAGGGTTGATTTGGTTGACGTTGGGTCATTAGAATTATGGTCTATGAAACCAACCTTTTGTTCTTCCTAGTATGGTCGCCAAAAATGTTGATGTCTAGATCCGTGTGAAGGTCCAAACAACAACCTCACAAGGATATAAATACCCCCCTGCATTTTTTTAAAGGTGGTATTGTAGAATAGTATTTGTAAGCTCTAAACTAGTGATATTTTGGATCCTCTCACGTGAACGTATCCAAAGTATCTCCACAAAAGCTTTCTTTCCTTCTGGCCATTTTGCTTAAAGAGTTGGCGAATTATGTACAATCTTTATGAATGCTAATACCAAGGGAATTGTTTTTACATAATAAACCTTGAAGCTCTTTATTGAAAGAATGATTAAGGTGAATTTAATTTGAATTTATTGAGGATGGTCTCAAGAAAGACGTCATTAATAACGACACTTTGATATTTAACCACTTGTTACTTCCGTAATATTTTTCATTTAATATTACTCAAGGAATGTGACAAAAGGAAAGAGGATTCACCACAGAGCGACGAAAATATGGATATGAAAGAAAAGAAAATGGAGTAATTCTTATCTCGCAGCCCTGCGGTAAAATCTCAAAATATGACTAAGTGTAACAAAGCGGACGGACGAACGGAAGGAAAGAAAATAATATTATTCAAGACTTTTGATACAATCTTCGCTTCTATGGTAAAGGCTAAAATGACTAAGTGTTGAAGTATCGAGATAGAAGAAGAGTCTCGAAAACGACTAAGTAATGTGGAGTGGATGGACGAAGCTTTAAACATGAAATGAATGAGTAACTCAACCCGCAGTGAAAAAAAAAAAAAGATTCTAAGTGTGGTATAGAATGAGGGTGTCAAAAGATTGAAGTGCAATTTGATGACGACAAAAGGGAGGTAAGTTCGCGAAACACTTAAAAAATACTCTAAGTATTAGTGCATTTTAGTTATGAAGGAAAACAAAGGTGCATTTTGGGAAAGGCAAAAGTTATAACAAGACTCATGAACCCGTTTTAAAATGGAAAAAAAAATCCAAGTGTAGGAACAAGATATACAAGAGAAAGATTGATGACTTAACATATTTTAGGATCAACAAGAGTCTGCAAGAAGTAAAGTTCTATCTCTCCAAGATTCGGTGGACTGGGCTACTAAAACCTGTCTCTCTACATCTTCTTCTTTTATGTTTCTTTCCATCAAATCTGTTGGATTACTGAGAGGGAGGGTGAATCAATAATAGTGTAACTATAGTCATTTTTCCTCAAATAATCCAAGTGTTATATCAATGTAGAACTATTATCCAATAATGAGCAATAAGAAATGAACAATCACACACATACACGGTACACCAGTGTTTTACATGGAAACCCAAATCGGGAGAAAACCACGTAATGTTTTTTCTTATATGTNCTTGAAGAATTACATTCATTGGAAGCACCAACTTCATTTGTTTTCCAGCTGCAACTGGAAGGAGGCTCCAACCCCCTAGTTTCTAGGGCTACAACCTAAGGGAAGCTCCAACTCCCCAATTCTCTGGCTACAACCAGAAGGAGGCTACAACCCCCTATGTTCTCTGGCTACAACCACCTATCCTTGCCCCGTCCAACCGCCTTGAAGTAGAAGTAGAATGATGGAACCACTGTCACAGTATCACTGTGAGATATACCATTGTAAACCTGTACCAATAAACCTGAACCATGCATCAACCATGCATCAACCTGTACCTCAACTTGTAATCAACATGTACCATAAACAAGTGCATCAACCATGCACCAACCTGTACCATAAACAAGTGCATCAACCATGCACCAACCTGTACCAAACAATTTGTAATGAACCTGTACCATAAACAAGTGCAACCAACCATGTACCAAGTATGTACCAATCATGTGTCAACTACTCATCAACTATGACTCATCAANCCCAACTTGTACCTCAACCAAAAGCCCTGATCAATTTCAACATCCAAATATGATTTATAACTCTATAATAGACCTGGTGTATATGATCACATACCTACAAACCTTCCTTAACTTCAAACAACAAGAGACTAACATTTACATCAAACTTTTCTTTAGTCTCACATTACTAGTTTTGGATTAGTCAACAAACCTAACTTGAAATAATCATAACTTTGTACCTATAATGAATAAAGATTTGAAACTGATACACAATGTTCTTCAGTGTGTTTTATGCAATTCCTCTAGGTTTCACTACTTGGAACCTCTCAGAAAAGTAGTTATAGGAAAAATGGCATACCTTGCTGAATTTTAGCTTATTCTAGAGAGCGGCCTTGTAGAGTGTGCCCCGCACAGAATATTTGTTGAATCAATATGAAATTGTTACACAACATACTACAGACTGTACTCTAACCAACACATTTGTTCTTACTGAATTTGGATATGTTATGAAGAAGTTATGACGTTTTTACCCGAAACACCTTAGAAAGCATCATCAAAAGAATTTATCCTTCCTTGAATTCCAGCCTTCTTTTCTTCACCTTCCCTCAGAAATTCGGCTTAGATATCCTTTGGTTACCTCATACACCTATAGTTATTCAATATGCTCAAGTGTGATTTAAATGAGAGAGCCTTGCCTCTTATTTATACTCTCCAAGTAGCTTCCTTAAAAACATCTTCTAGGTCACTTTGCCCACTTTCCTTATTTTAGGGTTAACCTACTTCTAAATTTTCCATTAAATTTATTATTTAAATAATTGATTTTGTATTCACTTTGAATTATAGTGCACTCATCACTTCACTTTATTATTTACCTTTAAAAACTCTTAAACCACTTTGACTACTTTGACATTTTAGGGCTTCTAGATGACATATGAGGTCCTCCAACTTCGTAAGGCCATAACTCTCAAACCGTGAGGAGTTATATGATGTTCCACATACCACAAAAAATGGAATGACATGTATTATCCATATAGAATAGTATTACCTAAAAATATATCAAAACTCATACCATTATCCATCAAACAAATTTGGGTCCATTACCCAAGCCTAGGTTCTCCAACTTCTCATGGCCATAACTCTCTAACCGTGAGGAGTTATGTGACGTTCCACATACCACTGGAAATGGCATGACAAGTACTATCCATCTAAGATAGTTTCAATGACAAATTCACTGATGTTCATCTCATTATTCCATAAATAAGCATGGTTTCTCTAACCATACTTCTAGGATAACTCAATCCGCAAAGCATCTTCCTATGAGGGCTTTCACCATAAGGGGACCACTTTGGATTTCATCCATTTCTACTTATTATCAACCATGGCAAGACAATAACGAGTCATATTTACATCAAACAATCTTGGGTCCATTACCCAACCTTTGTGCTACAGGGCTTTCTACAAGGGTTGACATTAATGACAACCAACCTTAATTAACAAAATCTTCCATGAATATATGGAAAACCGGAAGATTTGGGTTTGAGCATTTCTTTCTCTATAAATCTTTAGTCATCTTGTAACATTTCAAGTCCAAAGGAGCGAAATCTTTACTTGTAAAAAGTAGATGTGGTTTATTTCAGTTCATGTGATTGTCATTGGAATATTGTTAGAAATTTCTCCTACAAAGAACTATTTTGAGGTATTACATTAGTGATTTCTTAGACTTTAGTTGAAAGCATGTGATTTCAAATGTATTGCCTGTCAAATTTTTTTATTATTAATAACAACATTATCATTTAAAGTTCTTTGAAGACTTGTCCATTTCTTCATCTTGCATAAGTCATAACAGATTTTGAGTTCAATTTATCTTACAAGAAAGAAATAATGTTTGTTGAAGGGAGACTCAAAAACCTTGTAGACACAAATCTATGTTGACATACTTTATCCTATCTTTTCTTTAAATGATCTAATGTATATTTGTATAACTGTATATAAGGGTTGTACATTTGTATATATAAACTTTCTTGGAAGATCTTTCAAGGTTTACTCTTTAGCATTCACCCTTTACAATCATTGTAAAACCATACAAAGAATATTCCAACATTTCAGCCAAAGAGGAGTACCACCTCTATAAAAATGCAGGGGGATTTATATCCTTGTGAGGTTGTTGTTTGGATATTGACCAATATGAACATCAACACCTATATATCTGGCATTGTCCATAAAATTAGAAAGTTAGAGAGACAAGAAAACATATTCAAACTAGACGTTTGTTAGTTGGAGCATGTGGTTTCTCGACCTTAACATCTTCTTGGACTGCTACTGGAAACGAGGAGTTGGTGTCCAAGACAATTGGATTCATCACTCCATCTCCTGAAAATAGTGGCAACACTCCTTATGGAAAAGTTGGCAATTGATGTTGTTCTCCTTAAAGATCAAGTGAGCTATTTCTAACCCTTCTTATTGGGATTCTTTGTCTTTCATTTCTCTCTTCATGATTCTCGAAATTCTCTTGCTTGTCACCCATTATCGGAATTATTCTTTTCTCAGTGGTGGAACTTTCACCAACTTCTAGAATTTGAAGTTATTTGCTCTTGCTTCTTGTTATTGGGCCCTTGTATGATTCCAACTTTCAATTTATATCTTGTCTTCTTTGTCTTCTTGTGATTTCTCTTTCTTCTTCACAAGAAAGGGTTTCCCGTGATCTTTCAATCTCTTCATGAGTTATGGTTGTTATTAATGTAAAATCATACAATTGATGAAGAACACTCATTTGATTTCCAAGACCAACTTGTAATTAGGGTTGATTTGGCTGAGGTTGGGTCATTAGAATTATGGTCTACAAAACCAACCTTTTGTTCTTCCTAGTATGGTCGCCAAAAATGTTGATGTCTAGATCCGTGTGAAGGTCCAAACAACAACCTCACAAGGATATAAATACCCCCCTGCATTTTTTTAAAGGTGGTACTGTAGAATAGTATTTGTAAGCTCTAAACTAGTGTTATTTTGGATCTTCTCGTGTGAATGTATCCATAGTATCTCCACAAAAGCTTTCTTTCCTTCTGACAAGTTTGCTTAAAGAGTTGGCGAATTATGTACAATCTTTATGAACGCTAATACCAAGGCAATTCTTTTTACATAATAAACCTTGAAGCTCTTTATTGAAA
The DNA here is from genome assembly GCA_032191745.1 of Picea mariana. NCBI lineage: Eukaryota > Viridiplantae > Streptophyta > Pinopsida > Pinales > Pinaceae > Picea > Picea mariana. The sequence goes on from JASDQU010098915.1 coordinate 19,374, forward strand.
GAATGATTAAGGTGAATTTAATTTGAATTTATTGAGGATGGTCTCAAGAAAGACGTCATTAATAATGGCACTTTCATATTTAGCCACTTGTTACTTCCGTAATATTTTTCATTTAATATTACACAAGGAATGTGACAAAAGGAAAGAGGATTCACCACGGAGCGACGAAAATATGGATATGAAAGAAAAGAAAATGGAGTAATTCTTGTCTCGCAGCCCTGCGGTAAAATCTCAAAATATGACTAAGTGTCACAAAGCGGACGGACGGACGGAAGGAAAGAAAATAAGATTATTCAAGACTTTTGATACAATCTTCGCTTCTGTGGTAAAGGCTAAAATGACTAAGTGTTGAAGTATCGAGATAGAAGWAGAGTCTCGAAAACGACTAAGTAATGTGGAGCRGMTRGACGAAGCTTTAAACATGAAATGAATGAGTAACTCAACCCGCGGTGAAAAAAAAAAAGATTCTAAGTGTGGTATAGAATGAGGGTGTCAGAAGATTGAAGTGCAATTTGATGACGACAGAAGAGAGGTAAGTTCGTGAAACACTTAAAAAATACTCTAAGTATTAGTGCATTTTAGTTATGAAGGAAAACAAAGGTGCATTTTTGGAAAGGCAGAAGTTATAACAAGACTCATGAACCCGCCTTAAAATGGAAAAAAATTCCAAGTGTAGGAACAAGATATACAAGAGAAAGATTTATGACTTAACATATTTTAGGATCAACAAGAGTCTCGAAGAAGCAAAGTTCTATCTCTCCAAGATTCGGTGGACTGGGCTACTAACTTGTCTCTCTACATCTTCTTCTTTTATGTTTCTTTCCATCAAATCTGTTGGATTACTGATATGGAGGATGAATCAATAATAATGTAATTATAGTCATTTTTCTTCAAATAATCCAAGTGTTATATCGATGTAGAATTATTATCCAATAATGAGCAATAAGAAATGAACAATCACACACATACACAGTACACCAGTGTTTTACGTGGAAACCCAAATCAGAAGAAAACCAAGTAATGTTTTTTCTTATATGTCTTGAAGAATTACATTCATTGGAAGCACCAACTTCATTTGTTTTCCAGCTGCAACTGGAAGGAGGCTCCAACCCCCTAGTTTCTCAGGCTACAACCTGAGGGAAGATCCAACTCCCCAATTCTTTGGCTACAACCATAAGGAGACTCAAAAACCTTGTAGACACAAATCTATGTTGACATACTTTATCCTATCTTTTCTTTAAATGATCTAATGTATATTTGTATAACTGTATATAAGGGTTGTACATTGTATATATAAGCTTTCTTGGAAGATCTTTCGAGGTTTACTCTTTAGCATTCACCCTTCACAATCATTGTAAAACCATACAAAGAATATTCCAACATTTCAACCAAAGAGGAGTACCACCTCTATAAAAATGCAGGGGGATTTATATCCTCGTGAGGTTGTTGTTTGGATATTGACCAATATGAACATCAACACCTATATATATATGACATTGTCCATAAAATCAGAAAGTAAGAGAGACAAGAAAACATATTCAAACTAGACGTTTGTTAGTTGGAGCATGTGGTTTCTCGACCTTAACATCTTCTTGGACTACTACTAGAAACGAGGAGTTGGTGTCCAAGACAATTGGATTCATCACTCCATCTTCTGAAAATAGTGGCAACACTCCTTATGGAAAAGTTGGCAATTGATGTTGTTCTCCTTGAAGATCAAGTGGGCTATTTCTAATCCTTCTTATTGAGATTCTTTGTCTTTCATTTCTCTCTTCATGATTCTCGGGATTCTCTTGCTTGTCACCCATTATCGGGATTCTTATTTTCTCAGTGGTGGAACTTTCACCAACTTCTAGAATTTGAAGTTGTTTGCTCTTGCTTCTTGTTATTGGACCCTTGTATGATTCCAACTTTCAATTTATATCTTGTCTTCTTTGTCTTCTTGCGATTTCTCTTTCTTCTTCACGGGAAAGAGTTTCCCATGATCTTTTAATCTCTTCATGAGTTATGGTTGTTATTAATGTCAAATCATATAATTGATGAAGAACACTCATTTGATTTCCAAGACCAACTTGTAATTAGGGTTGATTTGGCTGAGGTTGGGTCATTAGAATTATGGTCTATGAAACCAACCTTTTGTTCTTCCTAGTATGGTCGCCAAAAATGTTGATGTCTAGATCCGTGTGAAGATCCAAACAACAACCTCACAAGGATATAAATACTCCCCGGCATTTTTTTAAAGGTGGTACTGTAGAATAGTATTTGTAAGCTCTATACCAGTGATATTTTGGATCTTCTCGTGTGAATGTATCCAGAGTATCTCCACAAAAGCTTTCTTTCCTTCTGGCCATTTTGCTTAAAGAGTTGGTGAATTATGTACAATCTTTATGAATGCTAATACCAAGGCAATTCTTTTTACATAATAAACCTTGAAGCTCTTTATTGAAGGAATGATTAAGGTGAATTTAATTTGAATTTATTGAGGATGGTCTCAAGAAAGACGTCATTAATAATGGCACTTTGATATTTAACCACTTGTTACTTCCGTAATATTTTTCATTTAATATTACTCAAGGAATGTGACAAAAGGAAAGAGGATTCACCACAGAGCGACAAAAATATGGATATGAAAGAAAAGAAAATGGAGTAATTCTTTTCTCGCAGCCCTGCGGTAAAATCTCAAAATATGACTAAGTGTCACAAAGCGGACGGACGGACGGAAGGAAAGAAAATAAGATTATTCAAGACTTTTGATACAATCTTCGCTTCTATGGTAAAGGCTAAAATGACTAAGTGTTGAAGTATCGAGATAGAAGTAGAGTCTCGAAAAGGACTAAGTAATGTAGAGTGGATGGACAAAGCTTTAAACATGAAATGAATGAGTAACTCAACCCGCGGTGGAAAAAAAAAAAGATTCTAAGTGTGGTATAGAATGAGGGTGTTAGAAGATTGAAGTGCAATTTGATGACGACAGAAGGGAGGTAAGTTCGCGAAACACTTAAAAAATACTCTAAGTATTAGTGCATTTTAGTTATGAAGGAAAACAAAGGTGCATTTTGGGAAAGGCAGAAGTTATAACAAGACTCATGAACCCGCCTTAAAATGGAAAAATATTCCAAGTGTAGGAACAAGATATACAAGAGAAAGATTTATGACTTAACATATTTTAGGATCAATAAGAGTCTACAAGAAGCAAAGTTCTCTCTCTCCAAGATTCGGTGGACTGGGCTACTAAAACTTGTCTCTCTACATCTTCTTCTTTTATGTTTCTTTCCATCAAATCTGTCGGATTATTGAGAGGGAGGGTGAATCGATAATAGTGTAATTATAGTCATTTTTCTTTAAATAATCCAAGTGTTGTATCAATGTAGAATTATTATCCATTAATGAGCAATAAGAAATGAACAATCACACACATACACAGTACACCAGTGTTTTACGTGGAAACCCAAATCGGGAGAAAACTAGGTAATGTTTTTTCTTACATGTCTTGAAGAATTACATTCATTGGAAGCACCAACTTCATTTGTTTTCCAACTGCAACTGGAAGGAGGCTCCAACCCCCTAGTTTCTCAGGCTACAACTCGAGGAAAGCTCCAACTCCCCAATTCTCTGGCTACAACCAGAAGGAGGCTACAACCCCCTATGTTCTCCGACTACAACCGAAAGGTGGCTACAACCACCTGTCCTTGCCCCGTCCAACCGCCCTGAAGTAGAAATAGAATGATGGAACCACTATCACACTATCACTGTGAGATATACCGCTATAAACCTGTACCAATAAACCTAAACCATGCATCAACATGTACCTCAACTTGTAATCAACATGTACCATAAA
>JASDQU010098917.1:0-21474 GCA_032191745.1 Picea mariana
TAAGGTGTCCAATAATGGTGGGAAATAAGGGCGAAGGAGATCCACGTTGAACAATGGGTGCAGGCCAAGGAAAGGAGGAATGTTGAGCTCAAAATCATTATCCCCCAAGGACTTGGTGATGGTGTATGACCCATAATGGAGTGGGTGAAGCTTCCGATGGGGTCCTGTAAGGTGTTCTTTCTACAAGTTCAACCAAACTTTGTCTCCCACCTGAAACTTATGTGGCACCTAATGTACCTACATCTGTTTGTTCTATCAGAACATGGTGGTAGACAAACTTTAGATTAATCTTAATGAAGTATTTGGCCCCCATTAGTTTATCAAGGATTTCATTGATTTGGGGAATCCGGTACAAGTTTCTGACTGTGATTTTATTCATATCCCAGTAATCAATGCAGAGTCGCTAGTTTCCATATTTCTTCTATACCAACATAATTGGGCTCCCGCAAGGCAATCAGTTGGGATAGATGTGCCCCTTGTGGAGCAGTTCTTGAATATCTCGATTGATCTCCTCATTCTCTAACAAAGAGTAGTGATAGATTGTCCCATTGGGCAGTGGTGTGCCAGGGGTCATATCAATGGGGTGCTTCACTTGGCAGTGGAGAGGTACCTTGTTAGGTGAGGAGAAGATATCCAAGTATTATTTCATGACCTTATCTTCTTGCTTTTTCTATATGGAGAAGTCGTCCACATAGACCCTGGATGTGGTTGTGATATTTTTTTATTTTGAGAGAGAATCATGAAGAAGAAAAACTTCCCCATTTGAGAGATGACCTTCCTACATTGATTAGCAGAGATCAAGGAAATAACATTAGGTGGGACTGCCTCGGGTATCCTATACAATTTACTTTTCAAAGTAATAATAACACTATGAGGCCTAGAATCATATACATCATGATGTTTCCATAAATAAGGTTGGCCTAAAAGAACATCACAAACTTCGAGAGTAGCAAAATCACACAATACCTCATCTTTGAAGGGCCTGATGTCGTACAACAGTCGGCACTATTGGATGATGTGGAGATTGCTTCCTTGGTGGAGCCATCCAATGGTGTAGGGTTGTGGGTGTGGTGTTGTAGGCAGGGATAGCCACTTGACGACCTCTGTTGAGATGAGGTTCTTCTAGCTATCACTATCAACAATGAAGTGCAACGGGGTGCAGTTTACCTACATCTGTGCATGGAAGAGGCACTCTCCTTCTTCTCGCTATTCTGGTTCACCAGGCTGGAGCTTGGTGGTAGAAATGGTGGCACTAGGTTATGCATCAATGATCTGTCTTCCCCTTTCTGGTTTTGGCTCAAATTCGGAACCTGCATCTGATTCAGAGGCTTTCACTTCGACCACTAGTGACTGCTTTGAGTGGCAGTCAACAATGTTATGCCAAGAGATCTTATGGAAGCCACACCACTTCTTGGTATCTTTCTTTGTCTTTCTGGTGTCCTTGTTTTCTTGTGGCTTGGATAGGTTGTCCTAATACTGTCCATATTTTCTCTTTTATTTTTTCTGTGGGTTGGGGCCGCCCTTTCCTGGATTTTGTAGTAAGGGGTTCCTAGGCCCAAATTGTCACGTCTTATGTTTGAGCTTCTGCTCGATTTTGATGACATATCGGTAGGATGCACCCAAGGATGAGATATCTAGAAATTCCATTTCGGTCTATATGTATCTATGCAGAGCACCATGATACTTGAGCACTAGATGTCACTCTGAATCTTTGATACCCAGTTTGGTGTACAAGGTATGGAAGATATTTGTGCAATCTAGCACTGCTTGGTCTCTTTCTTACCGCAATGTGGTCCATTTGGTATACAATTTGTCATAGCTTCCGATAGGGTAGCATTTTTCCTTAATAGCATCCCTGAAGGATTCTCAGGTGGGCATGACTATAAATAATGAGTTTTCCTCTGTTTCCTTTTCCTCATAGAAATTTTCCCACCAATCTTTGACATGGGGAACAACTTTGAGGAGCACAAAAGTAATATTTTCTCTATTAGAAAAGTTATGGATAGAAAAATACCCTTCTAGTAGATTCAACCACTTGTCTACAACATCTTTGTCTATTTGACCTTCAAATATAGGAATATCAAAGTTTATTTGTACCTTGAAGGGGGTGGCACCTCCGCTCAAAGAAGATGTGTCGTCTGTTGGCAACTGCCGAAAGATTTGCGCGAAACCATCCATCATCTCGTTCCTCTGTTGCGTGAGGGCTTCCTCAATCAACAGTTGGAAATGATATCTTATCCCATGATATTTATTTTCTCTTTCCATGAGAGGTCGCTTGGGCATGTGAGAGCTTTTGTCCTCAAGAGAAACAAGGTCGAGACCCAACTCTTTGTACTCCGACCTCGTTGGGGACATGCATTAAGATGACAAGTAGAAGACCACTCTGATACGACTGATCCATATTTTCTGAGTAGAATGAAATGAATATAGATTATTAAAAGGTTCTTAACACAAAATAACAGAGATACAGTAAAATTGGTTTTCTATTCAATAAGGAAATAACCTGAAACTGTAAAATGTAGCAGAAACAAGCTTGTTGGAATAGTGGCGGCTTATCTCTGAGAAGAGATGTAACGGATGAGCTCATTCGCAAGAAGATGATTATGTTATCACATATAATTTTAATGGGGTGTTTTCCCTAAATATTTGGCCCTTGGGCAGAGAAAATGCGAGAAAAGGGGTTTAAGAAAACCCACCATATGCATTTTATCCAAAGTTGAGGTGTACGGAGGCGGGGAACAGGTGGCAATAGATCGACATTTCATTGACTCGTGGAGCCAAAAATTCAAAGGGAAAATTCATGAGGACTTGTGAAGTGTGAAGTCACGAAGAAATCCGAGTTGTCCATTATAGAAGGACACGCAGTGCAGGATCAACATGGAGAAGTTTGTTTCGGAAAAGATCAAGTGAGAAATGTTGATAGCCGAGGTACTGAAATGTCGATAGTCAAGGTCCCAAAGGTCCGAGATCCCAAAATGAAAATATTCATCTGGGTCATCCAATCAAAGGTTATGCATGGCATCTGATATAAGAGATCTCTATTTTGTGACTCTGAATTTTGAGCATGGAGCACAGTTCGAGTTCACGAAACGCAAAATCGTGACGCGCCTGAGAGTTGGGCCCATGATCACAACTCATAGTCATATGGAAATAGGGCCATAAAGAAATGCAAAGAAACCATCGAGCAACGATCAACTAAGATTGTTCAAGGAAATGATCCCAGCTGCCAGATTCAAAGAAAATCCGACCGTTGATTAAGATGGGTCGTTTCGCGATTTCAAGCATCGAGATATTTGACATCAAGGGGAGTGAAAACTCCTGAAATGTGAAATCCTAAAATTTCATAGGGGATAAGCACTGGGTCATGGCCCGAGGTCTTATGCAATTAGAAGATCAGAGTTCACGTGAGTTGCGCTAAGGGCCGAAATGCCACTGTTGGTTGCTAAAAGAGTCACTGCATTTTCCAGACGCCAAGTCGAATCACCCTCATTCAAATCCTGATGAAGAAGTTATGTAAGTAGGTGCTGGTAGTTGAAAAATTAGCTTATCCCATGAATAAAAAGCATGGAGGATCTAGCCATGGAAAATAGAGTTGTCAGCCCATGGTACCCCTGTGAGTGGTTTTTTCTACAAGCCCATACTAATCTAAGATCGTGTCTGACAAAAGAAGATGCAGATGCAAAGTATTGAATGTAATAGCCAGGTCACTCCCAGTGGTGGCAAGCTTTTCTAGGTATAAATACTCAGTTTTGATATTTTTTTATGGTCGATGGTAGAGCTAAGCTCCCATATTGTAAAGTTTTTATGAAGCCTATGGTTCTCTGGCTATGTATTTCCATTTGAGACTTCTTGTTTAATGACAGTCAACTTTCTTATCATCTCTTTTTCTTCTGATATTGAAGACTAGGGAATGGGTGATCCAGTCGAGTTGTTGTGACGATATTGTAATGTATTCTTGATTGCAATATTGTTATGATGTTTTCCATTTCCTGAAGTTTTGGGTTCAAGAAGATATTATGTTCAAAAATTTTCCTCCTTACGTTGCTGGAAGACCCGATGTCCATAGCAGACCTCTACATTTTCTCACCAAGTCTTCTGCCTACTCACCCTTTACTACAACTTACTAATTGAAGTTAAATCAATACCTCACTTGCTTATGCATTGCCTAGTCCAGATTTCTGAGTTAACGTGATATTTTCTTGAGTCTTTTCTCATTTGACCCCCCTTTAATTTATTCATTGTGACATACACACTGATGGGCATTGGGATTACCTTTGTTGCAATCCAGAGGTGACTTCTAGTGATAACATTTTTGGTGCTTTTGCCAAGGATGAAAGTGAAGATATCTTCCCTGGGAGAATGACAATAAGCTTTTGATTCTGAAGGTGCATCAGGTATCATAATCATTGAAGATTACACTTGCACCTGACGACACCACTAATTTGAATCCACTATCTCGGCTCTGATGTTTCAGTGTGACTGCTTGTAGCTACACCTAGTAGCCCCCTGGTAAAACCCAATGATCAGGTGTAGCCCCCTAGGAGAACACAATGACCAGGTATGGTCTTTGATAGTGAACAAAGACCAGACACACTCATTCTGCATATCATTCACCTAGCAGCTCCATGGTTGAAGGATCGATTGGCAACTCCACTAGTTTGAAATGAACAAAATCCTAGCTTGGAGGTTTTCTCCCTTTATTTTTTTGTTGTTCCTAGTTTTCCTAATGTTGTCCNCTGAGTTAATTTGTCATAATTGTTGTGAGGAATGTGAAGTCCATGATCAAGATATGGCTTTGTCTAATGAAGATTGTGAGGTCCCATATTTAGAGATTGTAAGAAGGACAACTCTGCTTGACATATCCATGAGTTTCATGAACTCATGCATCAGTGAGAGATACATCATGAGGATGTTTTAATGAATATTTTCATGTTCTCATTGGATGGGGATGCCCGTGAGTGGTATCGATCCTTTCCCCCTGCTAGCATCTCCTCCTTGAAACAGTTTCATGCAGCCTTTAATAGTCATTGTCAAAGGTATTATTCCTCTGAGTTAATTTGTCATAATTGTTGTGAGGAATGTGAAGTCCATGATCAAGATATGGCTTTGTCTAATGAAGATTGTGAGGATAAGGAAGATGAGGAAGATGAGGATGATTTGGATGAATTAATGGAATTGGTAAAATATCTCTCTGCCAAACTAAAAAGGTTGAAACCTGAAGAAGGCATAGAGTATTTTCTAGCCCTTGAGGCGGATGTTCTTGGCAGCTCTACTGAGGATGATAATGAATATTTCATAGTTGTATAGGCATTAGTTTGTTCCCTTGATGAGCTTTCTATCTCATATTTAAAGGAAGAATCCATTGTGGAAGAAGATTGTTCTCTTTTTCTTCACGATATTTCTCATGATGTGTTTACATTTGGGATTGAAAAGAAGGATCGGGAGACTATTCCATTTTTTCAAGATGGAGAGGTTTTGTGCTCACCCAGCTTTGATGATTATTCTGATGCAGAGAAGTAGAGCCCTACATCACTTTTTGATAGCATAGGGAGAAACCAACCTATATATGACAACTACGAATCATATCCTGAGCTAGATATGCAAGATTTCCAAGAACATACAACAGAGCCTTATCCTCTATTCATTAAATAAAATTACCATGAGGAAATCAGACATCTTGAGCAGCATGATGAAGATAATAACTTTTCCACGGGTCTTGTTTATGACGATTACGAATCTGACCCTTGGGACATCCAAGAAGAGGAACCAGAGGAGTGTTTATCCCCTGTTCAGAGCCTGTCAATGACCAACCATTTCCTGAGATCAGTCATACTGCATTAGTCTCTCACCCGCATGCGCTTACCAGAGAAATTCATCCATCCGTAACAAGTTGTGTGAAAGAGTAGGCTGCCTATTACGAAGTGTCTAGAGTTTTTCCCTGGTCCTATGAGCCTGTGAAGGAATATAGGGAGTTGTATTTCCTTCACATTTTGAAGCTGCCCAGCTTTATCTTGGCCTCAACCTTTGGAGGAAATATGAAGGATGTAACCATTCTGCTGTCATGGTTGCATTCTCTGATATCAATCATCGACGTAGTGGAGAAGATTTCAGTTAGGAAGTTACTTGAATGGCTATGGTGGAAGTTTGTTTTCACCTAACACTATGTAAAAATCAATTAGTTTAGGATTGTATATAAATAAGCTCCTTGGAGCATGTGTGTTTATTTTGTTTTTACTTATCGACCTTTATTCCTCAGCAGGGTGTTTTAGAGCTTGACTCCATAGCCCAACAAAAGGCAACTGAAAATACAAAAGGATATCTAAGAGCCTCGCAGGGAGGTATCTATCCCCCATGGAGCCTAATGTTATCACATATAATTGTAAGGGTGTGTTTTCCCTAAGGATTTGGCCCTTGGGAAGAGAAAATGCGAGAAAAGGGGTTTAAAAAAACCCACTATATGCATTTTATCCAAAGTTGGGGTGTATGAAGGCGAGGAATAGGTGGAAACATATTAGCATTTTGCTGACTCGCAGAGCCAAAAAGTGAAAGGGAAAAGTCATGAGGAATCGTGAAGTGCGAAGTTACGAAGTGATCTGGGTCATCCGTTACAAAAGGACACGCGGTGCAGGATCAACATGGAGAAGGTTGTTTTAGAAAACCTCAAGTGAGAAATGTCGATAGTCAAGGTCCCAAAATGTCAATAGACGAGGTCCCGAAATGCTGATTTCCAAGGTCCCTAAGGTTTGAGATCGTCAAATTCTGATATTCATCTAGGTTATCCGATCAAAGGGGACACATGGCACCTGATCCAAGAGATCGCGATTTCACGACTGGAAGGTTTGAGCATGTAGCACAGCGCGAGTTCACGAATGTTAAGAACATGAATAGATATACAAATATAATAACCAAAATTAATAAATACACAATAGATCCACAAAGCAAGATAGAAGAAACCACACTTTATTATTACCAAACCCTTGAGTTAGGGAAACACCATACAATGGATCCTATTATGGAAGGGATCCTCTCCTATTCACTTGCCTCTTTGAGGGGGTTTCCTCCTATTGAGATTCAGCTCCAAACACAATAATTCTCTTCATATCTGATTACATTTCTTAAACCGCTTTATATAGTGCTAGCATCACCTAAGAACATTCTAGAGGAGGAATCTTCTAGAAGTAGAACCTTCTAAGAAGTCCTCTTACATTTATTATATCTAACTACCATAGTGGCCATTATTTAATAATATAGTGGACCTAGTCCACCTTACATTGAATGACCTACACTATTATCACTATGGGCCCTCTGGCCCCCCCCACTACCTCTCTAGCTACCTTACATTCCATCCCCCTTATAAAAGCATTGTCCTCAACGCTTGATGTACAACCATATACCAGGGTCCCATGGATAAATGTGGACCATAGTGATGAAGTATACTAGAGAATGAGGGTCTCATTGAGAAATGGTAGCCACCATGCTGAATTAGTCCAACCGCCATTGCAAACTAGGGTCCCACATCCAATTTCTCACGTGAACCCCACATGGAAGATATCGACACCCAATAACCAACTAAAAATAATGCTCCCAATACTGACACATATCATGTGGATCCAATAAGAATATTCATCCACATAGTGGAAGATGATCAAATATGAATCTGGAAGGAACAATACCATTGTAGAATATGCAGGTTGAATGCTCGTAACTAGCTCTTGATGTGGGACATTGATATTCTCTATAGAAGGTGGAGTAAAGTCATCAAATAAAATATGAAAGTGGTTGTCATCCCAGAAATGACAACTATCCATATACCAATCATTACAATCGGTCTCAAAATCATACCAAGAATATATTTCTTGATTATACTCATCCCTGATTTCTTCCATAAGAAATCTCTCCTGCATGTTATCCAATGAATCTTGAATACTATGAAAACTATCATTGAGGCCAGTTGCAAGGTCATGCAATCTAGCATCAAATGTGTCATAGAATTGAGATTTGAATGATTTAGTAATTTGTAGAATTTATTTTAGGGTTTGAGAGGAAATATTCAGCTAAGCACCTTATGATCTCTTCAGTCCTGCATTCATCATGAAAAAACCCAAAAAATAGAACAATAAGTTATGGCAGAAAATCACGGCTTTTTCTGGAAAAAACCCTAAAAAAACTATTGAATTTAAAATGCTCATAACTTCACTTCTTAGACTCCATTTCAGATGATTTGTTTTTTGAAAGTGGGTGAAATTATGAGAGGAACTCAGATCATATTTTGTTTTGGGAAAATTCGGCCTCCAACTGCTACAGGGAAAAAAAAAAAGCTCTGCCGTCCACGGAAAAAACCCTGAAAAATTACAGATTTTAAAACTTCAATATCTTGACTTCCCAAACTCCATTTCAGACGATTTTGTTTTTCAAATTGGGTGTTTTTCTGAGAGGAAATCAGATATACAACATGTTTCTGCAAATTTTTTACATAAATATATCCAAAATTTCTAGAATGTCGCTGCCCTCTTTTTTCTTCTCCGAAAAACAAATCTTCAAAAATAAAAAATATTTTCCCACTTTGATACCAATTGTTAAGGACCAAAGAACTAAATACAAAAACACCACAATATATATACAAGAACAATATGAAAAATATTCTTTATTACTATTCAGATATACAACCTGTTTCTGCAAATGTTTCACATAAATATATCGAAAATTTCTGGAATGTCGCGGCCCTCTTTTTTCTTCTCCGAAAAAAAATCTTCAAAAATAAAAAAATATTTGCCCACTCTAATACCACTTGTTAAGAACCTGAATAGATTTACAAATATAATCACCACAATTACTAAATACACAATAGATACACAAAGCAAGATAGAAGAAACCACACTTTATTATTACCAAACCCTTGAGGTAGGGCAACACCATATAATGGATCCTATTATGGAAGGGATCCTCTCCTGTTCACTTGCCTCTTTGAGGGGGCTTCCTCCTATTGAGCTTCAGCTCCAAACACAATAATTCTCTTCACATCCCATTACATTTCTTAAACCCCTTTATATAGTGCTACCATCACCTAAGAACATTCTAGAGGATAAATCTTCTAGAAGTACAACCTTCTAAGAAGTCTTCTTACATTTATTATATCTAACTACCATAGTGGGCCTTATTTAATAATATATTGGACCTAGTCCACCTTACATAGAATGACCTCCACTATTATCACTATGGGCCCTCTAGCCCCCCCAACTACCTCTCTAGCTACCTTACAATGAAACACAAAATCGTGACGCGTCTTATATTTGGGCCCACAATCACAACCTACGATCATATGGAAATAGGGCCATAGAGAAAGGGAAAGATCCTATCAAGAAGCGGGTGGCTGAGATTGTTCAAGGAAATGATCATGGCTATCAGATTCAAGGAAAATCTGACAGTTGATTCAGATGGGCCGTTTCGCAATTTCGAGCATCAGGATATTTGAAGTCAAGGGGAGTGAAAACTCATGAAATGCGAAATCATGAAATTTCATAGGGGATAAGAGTTGAGTCATGGCCCGAGGTATTATGTAGGTAGAGGAGAAGAGTTCATGTGAGCTAGGCTAAGGGCTAGAATGCTAGTGTTGGTCACTAAAAGGGTCATTGTAATTTCCATGCACCAAGTTGACTCAACCTCATTCAGATTATGATGAAGCAGTTATGGAAGTAGGTTCTCGTAGTTCAAAAATAATCTCAGCCCATGAATGAAAAGAATGGAGGAGTCAGCCATGGAAAATAGAGCTGTCAGCCCGTGGTACCCCTGCAAGTGGGTTTTTCTGCAAGCCCATACTAATCTGAGATCGTGTCTGACAGAAGAAGATGCAGATGCAAAGTTTTGAATGTAATATTCAAGTCACTCCCAGTGGTGGCAAGATGTTATAATTATAAATACTCAGTTTTGATATTTTTTTATGGTCGATGGTAGAGCTAAGCTCCCATATTGTAAAGTTTTAATGAAGCCTCTGGTTCTCTAGCTATGTATTGTCATTTGAGGCTTCTTGTTTAATGATAGACAACTTTCTTATCATCTCTTTTACTTCTGATATTGAAGACTCGGGCATGGGTGATCTAGTTGAGTTGTTGTGATTGTATTGTAATGTATGTTTGATTGCAATATTGTTATGAAGTTTTCAGTTTCCTGAAGTTTTGGGTTCAAAAAGATCTTGTGTTTGAAGCTTTTCCTCCTTAGGTTGTTGAAAGACCCAATGTCCATAGTAGACCTCTACATTTCCTCACCAATTCTCCCCCCCACTCACCCTTTACTACAACTTACTAACTAAAGTTAAATCAAGACCTCACTTGCTTATGCATTTCCTGGCCCGTATTTTTGAGTTAAAATGATATTTTCTTGAGTCTGCGCCTATTTTACCCCCCTTTAATTTATTCGTTGTGACATACAAACTGATGGGTATTAGGCTTACCTCTGTTGCAATCCAGAAGTGACGTCTAGTGATAATAGATTACAATGAGGCTTTGAAGGCATTTTACAATAAACGAGAATGCGAAAAACCCTATACATTCAAAACCTAACCCTAGGATATGAAGCACCAAAAGTCATGTGGGCCCCGTTTGGGTAAGTTAGTACATCAAATTGTCAGGGTTGTAACTTTTGCATACGATATTCATTTTAGGCGTATGATAGCCCATTGGAAAGCTATCGTCGACGAGATTCATTTTGGGGGAAATTTCAAAGAAAATTCCATATTTCTTCCCATTTTCCCAAAAAAAACATCGTTTAGGGCCTCAAAACGGCTCCAGAAGTGAAAATCTGCTAAAAATAGTAAATTACCAAAATTGTCAGAAAACTATTTTGAGCGAGCTGGAAAAAATGGGTGGCCATCGATATCCACCTAGATTGGCTACATTGTACAATATGCTTGAATGCATGACCTGTCGAACACCAAAGTCCTCATATTAGGCAACTGGCCTCCATCACAGATCAATGGTTTGTTATTTCGGGCTTCAGGACTTCGAAGCTTTTCATTGCTCAACACTGGAAATCCTCTAAACGATGAACTAGCAAATTTTCTGGAGGCTCAAAGATCAATGGTCCACACCACTCCCACAACCAATGACTATGATTTTCTTTGAAAATATGGGATTCGAGAGTTCTCTCTGCTTCTACCAACAAAAATTTTGAAGTGTCGATGTTTGAATCCCTTAGTATTTGTTGACACGTGTCCCTAACCATGGATGACCGAGATGGATTTCTACCTTCAAACCTCTCGGGATTCTCTAATGAAACAATAACACACCCTAGATCTTCTGGAGTGTCAAGTATTTGGACCACACTCGATCTATCGCCATGTGCACCTCGTGCCAACAGTCAAGATCCGCTCTGGGCTTCAAAACTCTAGGAGTTCTACACATTTCTACGATTATGCTCCAAAATTGTTGGATAGACAAACTTTCAGACTATGCCTGATTTACAGGCACGTGTCCTATGTCTACCAATAGTTCATATTAACTTTGGGCTTAGGGTATTTTTGTGACACAACTCTTCAAAACCTCCAAAGTGTCGAACTCGTGAATTGATGGATCTACAGTCCATGAGTCCCTTTTAATTGGAATATTGTGATATACTATGGCCTTTGGGAGTTCTCGAACATTAACACCTCGCACCTCCATTCTCCTAGACTACCGGACTACTAAATAGCTGGATTTAGATCTGATGGTCAAAATCTATTTCTGCAACCGATCCAATGGTTTCTATAGCTCCTCCTTTGCTGCTCCACTTCCCTTCCAACTGGGGATATTTGAAAAGGTTTCAACGGATATGATATTTTTTTGCGTTCACTATAATCGCTCTCCCTCCTGATATTTGGCACTTTAAATACTTGACTTTTGGCGCACTCCTTGCACTTTCCTTCTTAAATTGGACTAACACTTAAGAAAGTGTTGTCTATGTGCACTCTTTGCACTCACCTCTGCATAAGCTCAGACTATCTCTCTTGATCTCTCAAACCTGTATATGGTTTGGCCTTTCCATGTCTTTCATTGGCTCTATGAACACTTACACTATTTCTCTGAGGATTAACCTTTTGACGTGTCCACTTGGAAACCTTCTCATAGAACTTCTGAACACATTCTTGCACACTCCTTGTGTTGGATCCTTAGATTCTTCAGTAAATCTGATGTGCACTCCTTGCACAACCTTTCCTTGCAATTTTACACTTCTTTCACTCTCTCTGTGCAATATTTGCACTGAACTCTCCTTGAGTCTTGGAATTTAAAGACTCACCTGCGCACTCCTTGTACTGGCTCTTAGAGTGTTCAATAAATCTAATGTGTGCTCCTTGCACTACTTATTCTAATCTTGAGAACAATTATTGTGTGCCCACCTGGAACACTCCTCAATGAACTCCTGAATGAGTTCTTGCACACTCCCTGCACTGGAATTTTAGAGTTTTCTAAAAATTTTAAGGTGCACTCCTTGCACAACCATGAGAGTCTAGAAACACTCATAAAACTTTAAATATAGGGGATTTTATCAATCCATGCAAAGGGAACACTTGCACATCCATAGCATTCACAAACATACACAACGACCATTCAAATGCATTCAAAAAACAAATATAAAAACAAATAGAAACTTATATGGAGCGAAATATGATCTTTGTATTAATACTGAGTAGTCTTTACAATGTGTACAAGACTAGACTGCAACAGAGTCTCAATTCTTTCTCTCCACAACTACCAACTAACTATATCTTTCTTCAACAAATTTCTACAACTCTCTTCATCAACCTCTTTTGGGAAAATATTAAATACATTTATACACGAGGGGATTCTCAAGCCTTCCCTCCAAACATCTTAGTGCTTTCCTATCGCATATAAGCATCCTACCACTAAGGATTTATTATAATAAATATTCATTTACATTTTTAGATCTGAGGCGATGCTCAGGACCTGAACAACTACAACCCATTAAAAGAGACTTTACACTCATCCTTACATATTACAAAAGCTCATGTTTCCTTGAGACTTTTCAAACTTTAATTACATTAAATTAGATTAAAATGTTGAGATTTAAACTAAAAAATAAGAAGATTGGTGCTTCTCTCTCCTTGGGATCCACTCCCTCCTAGTGCACTACTACATTGGGTGTTGATGCACTGATGAGTTGGAGAGATTCTCATACATCATACTCCTCTGCTGACAAAAATCATGAGCTCCTTCACATGTCTCCTATGCTACTTCTACTGAGATCCTCCTAGGTCCCAAACTTCATTCAAGAGTTTTCCACATGTTCCTCTTCTTTGTTGTTGTTGATGTTGTTGTCCTGTTGTTGTTGCAAGATCCCCTGGTCAACCTCCACCTATTGCTGACTGTTTGTTGTGATGATTCCAACATCAACCTTCTTATCTCCTCTATATCCTTATCCATCTGGTCCATATGCTAGCTTCGTTCATGTAGTCTACTCTACTTCTCCATCTCCTCTTCTTCATCTATCTCCAACTTGGCTTGTTGGATGAGCCTCCTCTGGGTTATTATCCTTTTCCCCAGGGCTTCCACTCTTTCATACAGATTAAAGGGTAGATCAATATGATCTCCCATGCTGACTTCAAATCTTATGGAATTGACTTTCCACTCCACTACATGCTCAAATTCTACAACGATATTATTGAGTTGTTGCTCAACTATCTCCTATGACAGTTCTCTTTCTACCAATTCCTTTTTCTCTGGGTTGTCCAACCAATCATCTAGCATATTCAACTCTTTCTCCCATTGAGTGAGAACATTATCTAAATGTTCCTCTTCTTTCATCTCTTGGGAGGATTTCAATGTCTTCTCCTTCTCTTTCTCCACGATAGTCTCTACTATCTATCCATCTTCTACACATGCAACACATAAACAATTAGATTTAAAAAATATTGTTCCCATGGCCTCTTCTTTGGATGCCTCTTGCATCACTCACTCATGTGCAACACTCACATTTCTCTTTGCTAGGCTACTTGGGAGGAATATATTGACTCCTCCAATGATCAGAATGTGCCTCTGATCTTCCTCATCTTCTTTCAGCACTCCTTGATGATCTGAACTCCTCTATGTGTTCATGAGACTCTTAGACAGTCTCATCTCCCTCTTATTTTCTGTTGGCACTCCCTTTTTATCTGAACTCCTTTATAAGTTCTTGAGACTCTTAGAAAATATCATCTCTTCCTTCTTTCCCACCCTGCAATCTAAATTTTCATTTCTTCCCTCCTGGAAGTCTACAAGATCTTCGACTGATCTCTTCGCATTACCCTCCTATCAATCTGTGAGATCCTCAATTGATATCTATTCCTCCACACCGAGGATTTCTTCATCTTATAGTTCGCATATGAAAACCATTTCCTCCTCTATGTCATGAAGGTTTTCAACTTGCCTCAACCACCTCCTCTGTATCTTCTTCTACCTCCTAGCAATCAACTGTTGGATATGCCACTATGCTTTCTGCTTCATGGGTTACTCATACCTCCAACTTTCTTGTTGCATTATCTTCCATTGCAACATTAATATGTTGAGCTCCTCTCTGGTCTCATTGATCTCTTTATCCATCTCCTCTTTTCTCATCTTCTTGAAGTCTCCTCTTCGACCTTGCTTTTGGCATTTAGTATCCATCTTATATTTTTCCACTTCTTCTCTCTATCTACTGCCTACAAATAGAATAATTCTCTGATACCACTTTATGGTATTAGACAAATATTCTCCCTTGCCTGATATCTACAGACAAAATCAGTCTCTAATACCACTTGATGCAAACCCCTACCTTCTCCTCGAGCTCATTTGACCTCCTAGTCTAGGATCCTTCATCCTCAGAGATGAATTATCTCTCAGATCCTTATTATATCCCCTTTTAATGTTCACAGGACCCTCTAAAACCTCCTTTGTTATAGGTCTGTACAAATCCAAACCCACGAACTACTTAATATGACCCCTTTTTACCTTTAATAATCAAATATGGGATCTACCCCTTTATCGTCGACCAAAATCTCATGTGACCGAGGGTTATGACCAGGAACCTAACAAAAACATGCTACTTCGGTGCTTTGGAGCTTCATTCTCTAATAATTTTAACACCACAACACCTCAACTCCTTCAAATGCCAAATCTATGAACACCAAAACGACTACAGGAATTGAGGATCAACACTTCCATTGTGATATCTATGGCTCACAGAAATTTTGAGACTTCGACATTCGGGAGTTTCCCCTGCTACAATGTACAATACCCTCAAACTCGTGAACTATCAAATGTCAAAGTCCTTAGATCGAATGGTTGGGCTCCCTCAAGGATCAACGGTCTGTGCTTACTACAGGCTCTGGGATTTTGGATATTTTCACTACTTAGAACTCCAAATATTCCAAGTGCCAAAGTAAAAAAAAAATTGGAGGCTCACAGATCAACGGTCCACACCTCTCCCACATCCAATGACTGTGATCTACTTTGGAAATCCGGGCTTCAGGATTTCTCCTTTCTTCTACCAACAAAAATTCCAGAGTGTCAAACATTGAACCCCTTACTATCCATTGACATGTATCCCTAACAATTGATGTTTGAGATGGATTCTGGACTTCGGGCCTATGGGGATTCTTAACCCAAACAAAAACACACCCTAGATATTTCATAGTTTAAAGTCTTCATACCACACTCGATATGTCACTATGTGCACCTGGCACCAACAGTCAAGATCCACTTTGGGATTTCTCCACACTCCTACGATTATGCTCCAAAATCTCCAAATAGCCGGACTTTTGGAATACCCCTAATTTCTTGGCACGTGTCCCCTATATACCAATGGTCTAGATTAACTATGGGCTTAGGAGATTTTCATGACACAACTCTTCAAAACCTATGGAGTTTTAAACTAGCAAACTTTTGGATCTACGGTTCATGTGTCCCTCTTAATCAAATAGTTGAGATCTACTCTAGCCTTCAAGAGTTCTCGAACCTTAACATCTCACACCTCCATTATCCTGGACTGTCAGACTACCAAATAGCTGGAAATATTCCAACATGTGGCCTTGACACCTATGGTCAGGATCTTCTCTAGACTTTGGAGCTTCGATAATTTATTTTCTTGTCTACACAACCACCCAGATATGTCGAAGTGCCACACTCCCGAACTGTGCTCGATCTGCTAACACGTGGCCTTATAATCCAATGGCCAAGGTATGCTCCAAGAATTTTCTCCCTTTACATAACAACATCCCAGTTATTCCATACTATTGGACCTCTAGATACCCATTGATCGTCGGACATGTGTCCCTCCTCTACCAACAATCCATATTAACTCTGGACTCTGGGACTTTGGGAGTTTTTTATCCTCTACAATGAAGACATGAAAATTTTCTGATTCAAGAAGTTTGAAGGACTTAAAGGGTTAACAATCATGCACCTTACCTTGATATGATGACTCTCGATCCTCGTGCTTATATCCAATGGCTTAGATATGTTCTCTACTATTGCGTGATCCTCGTCCTATCTGGACTTATACCCGATGGTCCAGATTTGTTTCCACAACCGATCTAATGGTTTTTGTAGCTCCTCTTTCATAGCTCGACTTCACTTTGAACTAGGGATATTTGAAAAGGTTTCAAAGGCTATGACCTTTGTTTGTGTTCACTATAATTGCTCTCCCTCCTGATCTTTGGCACTATAAATACATGACTTCTGGCACACTCCTTGCACTTTCCTTCTTATATTTGACTAACACTTAACAAAGTGTAGTCTATGTGCAATATTTTCACTCGTCTATACATAAAATCAGACTATCTCTCCTGAGCTCTCGAGCCTGTAGATGGTTTTTCCCTCCACATGTCTTGCATTGGCTCTGTGCACACTTACACTATTTCTCCTAGGATAAACCTTCTGGAGTGTCCACTTGGAAATCCTCTCACAAAAATCCTGAACACGTTCTTGCAAACTTATTGCTCTAGCTCCTCAGAGTCTTCGGTAACTCTAATGTGCATTCCTTGCATGGAACTTCCTTGAGATTTTACACTTCTCTGAGTCTAGGCACACTCCTTGTGCTCGCTCTGTGCACTATTTTCACTCAACTCTCCTTGAGTCTTGGAATTTAAAGACTCACATGTGTACTCCTTGCAGTGGCTCTTAGATTGTTCTGTAACTTTGATGTGCACTCCTTGCACTACCTCTTCTAAGCTTGAGAACAATTCTAGTGTGCCCACCTAGAACACTCCTCACAAAACTCTTGAACGAGTTCTTTTGCACTCCTTGTATTGGCCTTTTAGAGTTTTCTAACAACTCTAAGGTGCACTCTGTGCACAACCATGAGATTCCATAAACACTCATAAACCTACAGAGATAGGGGATTCTATAAATCCATGCAAAGCGAACACTTACACATCCATAGCATTCACAAACATACACAATAACCATTCAAATTCATTCAAAAAACACATATAAAAAAACACAAAAACTTATATATAAGGAAGTATTCTCTTTGTATTAATATTGAATGGTATTTACAATGTGTACAAGACTAGACTGCAACATAGTCTCATTTCTTTCTCTCTACAACTACCAACTAACTATCTCTTTCTTCAACAACTTTCTACAACCTTCTTCAACAACCTCTTTTGAGAAAAGATAACATACATTTATACACAAGGGGCTTCTCAATCCTTCCCTCTAGACATCTTAGTGCTTTCCTATCTCATTTAAGCATCCTACCACTGTCTTTATTATAATAAATATTCATTTACATTTTTAGATCTGTGGTGATGCTCAAGACCTATACAACTACAACCCATTAAAGGAAAATTTACACTCAACCTTACATATTACAAAGGATCAGAGCTCCTCAAGCCTTTCAAATTTTAATTACATTAAAAACTTGAGATTTAAACTCAAAAATGAGAAGACTGATGCTTCTCTCTCCTTGGGATCCACTCCCTCCTAATGCACTGTTTCACTGGTTGTTGATGCACTGATTAGTTGGAGAGATGCTCCTGCATCAGGAAACCTAGATTCTATGTAAAGGACACCTATCATACTCATGTGATTATGCGATTGATTTTTCTCCTAGATTTTAATTTGGAGTTGAGCTATATAAACAAGCTCCTTCTTCAAGTGATGTTATGTAGATTATGAGTCCTCACTTCTGCTTGTAATTACATTTTCCTTATTAATAAAATTATGTGTTTGAGGACACTTTGTCAACACACATTGTTGCATCCCTTTCGTCACCTAAATGATCAAAATAAGGATGCTTAAAAGTCTAGTTGGGTTAGCTGGACAAGACAACAGTGAATGTAAGAGTTAGAAACATCAAGCATAAGAAATAAGCAAAGAATTAAGCTACTAACAATAAAAGAAACTAAACTAGAGTGCATAAGAGAAATAGAACAAAAATTAAACAACATTCATGCCACCAATGGATAAGTTGTATTAGTGGGAAAACACCAAAGAGAAAGATATACTTATTGGTCCCCTCTTCCTCCACGTGAGGGCTCTTGAACCCCCAATGATTGAGCTCTTCTTACAAGTAACAAACTAAAAGGAAATGGTGAAGAAAATCCAAAGCACATTCACTCAAGAGGTGATATGAATGGCTAAATGAAATGGTGCTTGTATTCTCTTGATGAGGAAAGAGGATCCTCGAAGAGAATATAGGCAGCATAACAATACAAATGAATTCCTTGAAAATATAGTGCACCCATGGCCTCTTTTTATAGAAAATATTTGAGGCATTATTCAACTAGTCTTTAGTGTGAACAAGGGGCTCTTTAGGGCACCCTTAGGTCTTTTACCAGCTCCCCACTCAGATTCAGCTCAGATTTGGGTGTCAAATCGACTTGGGAGATGAACCAGAAGTGGGTGGAAGGCTAACCAAAATCATAAATGCGTCGATCCGAGGTGTGTATGGCTTTTTGCATCCACAGTCACATGTAGGGAACATATGCACTTTTCTGACATTATTCGACTATCTCACGTGCGCACGCTGCCTTTGTATCCTTATCACAAGATGATTTTTTAACCAGTTGTAATGTTTTGTTCCCTTTGGAAATTCATTTTGTGGGCCATGGATGAACTAATGGGTGTTTGAATATGTCAGATTCCTGTAACCATTTGCGGATGGAATTCCAGTGATAACAGATGCCCCCTGATGTGTGAGGTTAGAAGCATACATATAGCTGAAATACATCAATGTTTCTTCTACTGAGAGTACTTTTGTAAGGAAGAGTGTTGAGGGGAAGTTCAAGAGAGACCCATTGGAGGGAGAGGGGAACCTATAGGACCCAAAACTTTTGCAAGGTGTGGAAAAATAAACTATGTACCAACAAGGCAGGTATACCCCATGCTCATGTCATGTAACTCAAAAATGTGGTATATAGTATCTGAAGTTGTGTATTGGTGTAGATGACTGCATCACCCTCGGGGGAGTGTTGATAATAGAAAAGGATAATTCTAATGGTGAAAAAAATTTGAAAATAGGTGAGGACACCTGTAAGAAGTATTGATGATACGTAGGCATTAATAGCCTAGCAATTTTCAGACATCTTCGACAAATATAAAAAACAACTACAATAGTCGCAAAGTAAGACCCACCGCAACATGATAAGGTGTTGAAGTCAAATTTCATGGGGGTCAATGACAGCAGAGAGAAATGATTTTTCTCTCTATGACATCTGAGACACCTCATTATAAAGGTAATGAGTGTCAAGATACTATTTCCCTTCTGGAAACTGTGCTGATGTCGACAGGAAGGGAGATGCGACACCAAGAAGAAAAGAGATTCATGAGATACACATGGTAAGATCAGGGACTGAGGAGAGACATGGATGAAGTCAAGATGGAGTGAGACTCAAGACTTCCCTTGGTTGGGGATATTTGTGAAGGATAAGTGGAAGCAATCGTGGAACTGAATCTAGCATCAGGGGGGCGACTAGACTAGTGTTAAATTGTGTTAGAGGCATGACAAAGTGGACAAACGCAAAAATCAAGGGTAAATGGATTGTGGGATACTTAGTGTTTATGAATGATGTCAACAAGAGGAGAAAGTAATGAATGCCCCAACCAAGGGAGACATGGGTTTCTTCTACCAGAAAAGGAAGGTCACCAAGGGTGATGACAAAAAGCTATGTAAAGGCTGGAAACAAAGGCTTTTTACAATTACCAAATAAATACAGAATCAGTTGGGGATGAGCATACATATACAGAAATGGGTGCCCCAGTGCAATATATCTTGGCCTGTGAGGGCGTAAGGTGCATGGAAAAATAGGTGGAGGGTGAGGGCCCCATATGTGGGTTTCTATAGTAGGTAAAATGAATGGAGGAAAATCTACAGATGGGCAAACTAATGGTGGATGAGATGGAGGGCTAATGATACTGCAGAGGTGCAGTCAAAAGGAAAATCATGAAGAGATTATGTGGGAGTCCATTATGGGGAAGTTAGCAAAATTGGGAGAAGGAGCATGTGGCTAATTCTCTAGAATGCAAAGATTATGAGGACTCCCAGCCCTAGGGGGTGAAAGCGACATGAGTCTCAAAGTGTCAAGAGGGAATATAAATGGGAGAACTCATGTGGGGAAGAGTGATACCGGGTGACAGTACTAATGTAGTAGAGGTGTGAGTACTGCAGAGATGGATGAGGAGACCTTAGAAGAAAATATCAGAGGGTGTGACTGAGAGATGCAATTGATATTAAGAGGGAATGATTACATGTCAGCAATGATTATATACCTGAAAGGGCTGTGCTGATTTGTGGTGACCAAATGCCTACACACATGAAAACCAAATACCCGACGTGAATAATATCTAAATATAAAGATCATATAATGGTTATTTGATAATTTTGGACATAAGTATTCCTACCTGGGTGTGATGGGAGAAAAATTCTCTGCAGGAGATGAGGATGGATGGTGGCCCAAGGACTGTGACTGTGTAGGTGGTGGGATCCTTGTCCCATGGTTGAAGACGGATCAGAAACTGGATGCTCGAAGATCCTGGAATGGAGTATGGAAGTTTGGAAAAAAGGACTATATATAGTTGTAGGGCCCACATTTCCACCTCATTTGTACCTACTTCTAGAGTGATTGGACGAGATATTTGAGGAGAGATTTGGAGATTCCAGGAGATCAAGACAGACGATTCAATATCAACAAGTTTTAGGTTAGTGGTCATATCCTCCTTCATAGTAGCTAGGGGTTATTTTTTGGGTAGGGATTATACGGATGGCCATACAAGGGGGTTTTCTGAGGGTGGCCCCCCCAGTGCACGAGAGATCGAGTCTTTCATGCGCACAAGTGCATGGTTGTAATTTGGAGAGCCATGCATAAAGGCACCCAAATGGGGAAAATAGGTGCATATGGGATGTGTACCTATACAAAGCACAATAACACATCTATGTGTGGCTATGTTCCTGATAGTTGTGCATATGTGTGCAACTATGGGGCGGACAGGCGCACTAGGGTACACATTTGTTGATGTGACAGGGGTG
>JASDQU010098918.1:540-10882 GCA_032191745.1 Picea mariana
TTTCGTATATCTTTTCTATGTATTGTGAAGATTATGATGGATATTTTACTGTTATTCTGTCATTTCTGGCATTTCATTTATGTTCTGCATATTTTGTATATATCTGGTATCTTGCATGGCACTCAATAATACTTCATCCTTATTTTTGGTCTTTGGGAATTTTTCTTCCTTGGAATCCTTTTGTGTGGCTTTTGTATTCTCTCTCTTCTTCATGTATAGGATGTATATGTTGTTCGGTATTCTTGTTGCAATTGAAACCAATCTTCCTGAGTTATTTTCTCTGATTTTACATTTTCGGGAGTCAAACGTAAGAGTGTATCCTTGATCACACATTTTACTAACACTGAATAGATTATGATTCAAGTATTTAACCAATAGAACATTCTTTTCTTTTACATTTTTTCTTCCAAGATCTACTACACCTTCTCCAAGTATTTTGGCAGATGAGTCATCTCCAAATGCAACATTGCCACCCTTTCTCTTCAAGCTGATGAATTTGTCTTGATCTCGAGTCATGTGTGAAGAACATCCACTGTCTATATACCATTCATCTTATTAATTACATTCTTCAATGGTTAATTCTATTCGAAAATATTCATTGTTTGGAATCTCTTTCCTTCTCCATACTGTGGTTGGCATAGAAACATCTTCATTCATATATTTTCAATCTTGTGCTTTGTGACCAAGATAATTACATTTGTAGCATACAATATTTTTGTCCATCAATGGGGAAAATGAATTATAACTCATGTTGGGAAATCCACGATTATTTCCATATCTTCTATTTACACCATTCATGTTTCTTGCAATTTTTTTCCTTTCATTGATTCTACAATTAATTTCCTTATGTCCAAATTTTTTGCAAGTATAACAATGACCAAGAAAGAAATTTTGATACCTTGGAGTAATTGGCCTTCTTTGTAAAGTATTCCATCTGGGTTCATGATCTACTCTTATGTAGTTTCCTTCATACTTATTAAATCTTCTTTGATTCCTAAAGGTAGGAGGTCTTCTTGAATATTCATCTCTTTTGTAATCATTCATTCTTTCTGGTATCCTGGTCCACTTCTCATCAACTGTCTGTGTAGCTCTTTCTTCAACCTTCTTGTTGTTATTTTCATATACTTTGTATGAATTTTCACCCATCCATCCAAGATGTGTTAAGTCTTTTGGCACTTAAAAGTTTCTTACGCTCTTCCTCAATGAGACAACTTCTTGTTCAAGTTTCTCACAATCTTCTTCTTTCTTCATCATTTTCACATTCTTTAATTCTCCTATTGTTCTTTCTTCTTTGAGTTGAGTTTTCAAGGAAATGTTTTCTTCTCTTAGTTTCTCAACGTCTTCTAATTGTTTCTTCAAGATTGAAATTGTCTTTTCAAAACTACCCAATTCACTTCTTAGTTTTCTATGCGTGTCTTTGAGCTTGCTATTTTCAATCTCAACATGCTTCAATTTTTTAAGATTCTCATCTTCTTGTTGAATAATTTATGCTTCATTATTTTCTTCTTTTTCATTGGAATTTTCTTCTTCAGTGTCATCTCTTTCAATCCTTGGATGAGGACATTCAAATTCAACATGTCCCACTCTTTCGCAATTAAAACAAAATAACTAACCTCTATTTTCTTCTTTGAAATCTAAGATGTTGTAATTTGCTTCAACTTCTTCTTCTTCTTCTTCTACTTCTTCCCTTGCATAAAGGTATTGTACCTTGTCCCAAATCTCTTTTGATGATGCACATGATCGCACCTTGTATTTCACTGGATCTATCAATCCATTCAGGATGGTATTTATTGCCAATTTATTTTTCCTTTTTGCTTCCTTCTGAGTTGCAGTCTTTGGTTTCATCAAAGCATTGTATCCTGAAGAAACTGAGAACCAAACATCTTCCCCAAGAGATTTCAAGTAATTTTATATTCTATTACTCCAATATTCAAAATTTGTTCCATCAAATGGTGGTATCCCATTTGGAATTTTGTATTCCATTTCTTTTTAGGATCTTCCTTCCAGTGGTTAAACTGTGTCGAAGGTAACCCACTCTGAAACTAATTGTTGATACTGAGAGGGGGGTGAATCAATATCAAGTACAATTTAAAAAAAAAATCAACTTATACTTAAACCATTTAATTATATCCAATGAGAAATGAATAATAGTATAAGAGTTACACCAATACAACACAATACACCATGCACAATATATGAGAAATAATCAATAGTTATTGTTCAAGGGAAGTAATGACTTCCAAAGGTAGCTACTGCTTCCAAATGTAAAGGGAGGGATAAAAATACAAGAGGAAGATACAATCCTCTAATATCAAGAGAGGGTTGAACTCTCCATCCTCACCCCTTCCTTCCACCCAAGAATATATGAGAGATAATAAAACTTTGCATTAAATCATCACCGTCAACCAACCATCACATAGAACCTGGTAATGCTTCCTGAGACTTCTTTAATTTCTGCAATTCTTCAATTATTGGAATACTTTGATCCTGTATATAATATTACTCAATTTATTCTCTAAAACTTATCGAAGTTTCACTCCTTGAATCCTCTCCAAAAAAAAGTTATAGAGAGAATGGTAGACCTTGTTCAATTCTAGTTTATTCAGGAGACCGAACTTGTACAGAATGCCCCGTGTGCAATATTTAACATCTGATTCTGAAACTCGAACACAAGAAACTAAAGTCTGTATTATTTCTAGTTAATTTTTTTCCACTTCATTTGGATTATCTATGAATAAGTTATTATTGTTTTACCCGGAATACATGTTTATTGACTAGCTTCAGGACTAGTCAAAAACCCTATCTTCCACAGTGTGTATCTCCATAATTATAGTGAATCAAGAGCTGAAACTTTTACCACATGTACCTTGATATGTCTTCWYAATTCCATAAAAATTTCACCATCTGAATCATTCTATAAAAAATGTTATAGCGAAAATGGTAAGATGACCTGAAAATAACATACCTTAGAACACATCACCAAAAGATTTCATCCTCCCTTGAAATTCGGCCTTCTTTACTTCYGATTTCCTCTAAAATTTGACTTATGTATCAAAATGAATGTATAATGATATTTATTTATACCATTTATGTCACTTTATTTTACCATTTGGTCTGACCTAACACTTTATTATTTTGTAATTCTTTTCTTTAATTACCTTCAGGGCCTACATGTACTTCCCTCTTCAATTCACTTTGTCATCTTCAAAAATTCATTTCTCCTCAACCATGAGGATCCATGTGATATTCCACATACCACCGGAAACAACATGATATATATTATACATCCATGGGTGTTGTATCTGCAAGTGCATTGTCTTTCATGTCCAAATAACTTCATGAATCTTGCGGTCCAAAAACCATGACTAGGGTTGACATCAATGACAACAACCAATATTCCAACAATCTCCCCCTTTTTCATTGATGGAAACAATCATGCTCCCCCTATCATAATGATCCCAATTTCTCTCCCACTTTGACATCAATGGAAAAGGGTAGGGATTATCCCCTTGATTTCAATGGCATAAGGTGACCTTCTTCTTTGGGGTTGCGCCCCCTGAACATGTGGCACTCAATAATAATTCATCCTTATTTTTGTTCTTTGGGACTTTTTTTTCCTTGGAATACTTTTTTGTGGCTTATGTATTCTCTCTCTTCTTCATGTCTAGGATGTATATGTTGTTCAGTCTTCTTGTTTCAGTTGAAACCAATCTTCCTGAGTTATTTTTTTTTATTTTACATTTTCGGGAGTCAAACGTAAGAGTGTATCCTTGATCACACATTTTACTAACACTTAGTAGATTATGATTCAAGTCTTCAACCAATAGGACATTCATTTCTTTTACATTTTTTCTTCCAAGCTCTACTACACCTTCTCCAAGTATTTTAGCAGATGAGTAATCTCCAAATGCAACATTGCCACCCTTTCTCTTCAAGCTGATGAATTTGTCTTGATCCCTGGTCATGTGTGAAGAACATCCACTGTCTATGTACCATTCATCTTCTTCTTTACATTATTCAGCGGTTAATGATATTCGACAATCTTCACTATTTGGAATCTCTTTCCTTCTCCATACTAAGGTTGGCATAGAGACATCTTCATTCATATATCTGCAATCTCGTGCTTTGTGACAAAGATAATTACATTTGTAGCATACAATACTTTTGTCCATCAATGGAGAAAATGAATTATAACTTATGTTTGGAAATCCACGATGATTTCCATATCTTGTATTTACACCATTCATGTTTCTTGTGTATATGTTCCTTTCATTGAATCTGCAATTAATTGTCTTATGTCCAAAACATTTTCAAGTATAACAATGACCAAGAAAGAAATTTTGATATCTTGGAGTAAGTTGCCTTCTTTGTGATGTAGTCCATCTGGGTTCATGATCTACTCCTCTGTAGTTTCCTTCATACTGATTGAATCTTATTTGATTCCTAAAGGTAGGAGGTCTTCTTGGATATTCATCTCTTTTGTAATCATTTCTTCTTTCGGGTATCCTGTTCCACTTCTCATCAACTTTCTGTGTAGCTCTTTCTTCAACCTTCTTGTTGGTATTTGCATATTCTTTGTATGAAATTTCACCTATCCATACAGGATGTGTTAAGTCTTTTGGCACTTGAGATTTTCTTAATCTCTTCCTCAATGAGAAAATTTCTTGTTCAAGTTTCTCACAATATTCTTCTTTCTTCATCATTTGGACATTCCTTACTTCTCCTACTCATCTTTCTTCTTCGAGTAGAGTTTTCAAGGAAATGTTTTCTTCTCTTAGTTTATCAAAGTCTTCTAATTTTTTATTCAATCTTACAATTGTCTTTTCACAACTACCCAATTCACTTCTTAGTTTTCTATGTGTATCTTTGAGCTTGCTATTTTCAATCTCAACATGCTTCAATTTTTAAAGATTCTCATCTTCTTGTTGAATAGTTTATGCTTCATGATTTTCTTCTTCCTCATTGGAATTTTCTTCTTCGGTTTCATCTCTTTCAATCCTTAGATGAGGACATTCAAATTCAACATGTCCCACTACTTCACAATTAAAGAAAAAGAACTGACCTCTATTTTCTTCTTTGAAATCTGAGATGTTGTAATTTTCTTCAATTTCTTCTTCTTCTTCTTCTTCTAATTCTTCCCTTGCACAAAGGTCCTATAGCTTGTCCCAAATCGCTTTTGATGATGCACATGATCCCACCTTGAATTTCACTGAATCTTTCAATCCATCCAGGATTGTATCTATTGCCAATTTATTGTTCCTTTTTGCTTCCTTCTGAGCTGCAGTCTTTGGTTTCTTCAAAGTATTGTATCCTAAAGCAACTGAGAACCAAACATTTTCACCAAGAGATTTCAAGTAAGTTTCCATTCTATTACTCTAGTATTCAAAATTGCTTCCATCAAATGGTCTAATCCCATTTGGAATTTTGTCTTCCATCTCTTCTTAGGATGTTCCTTCCAGTGGTTAAATTGTACTAAAGGTAACCCGAGTCAATTTCTTGAGTAGACTATCCAAAAATGTTGGGTGGGGATTGAATGTTGGAGGCTATGAATAGGAGGGAGGTCGGAGGGGATTGTGGTGAGATTGAGGGATGCTCTTCTTCAAAATAAGCCATAGGAGGAGCTTATTCCAGACAATTCTAAGTAGAGGCTAGAAAAGGCATCGAAGAAGGGCCATTGTGGCTAGAAAAATAAGTGTGAGGCGTGGAGTGAGGAGACAAGGAACTTAGGCTACGTTGCCAGGACAAAAAACTGTAGTAAGCCGACCCATACTTAGTCTTTCCTCTTTCTCTGGGAATGGGGTAGGGTGTAATGAGAGGGTATATAGTGCCTCTCGGCACTGTTTGACAACATAGATATTACAACATAGGACAAACACCTTCAATAATCACTCACAAAACCATATCAAAGATCAACACACTAATATTTTGACATGGTAAAACCCTACGGGGGAACATCCATGGCCCTATCCAGCACGACCACTTGCAACAACTTATTAATGCAAAATAAAATGATTACAAAGATATTTTACAACAGAGTTGCTCATAATTGATCATCGAAAAATCAACCTCCATGCTCTTTAAATAGATATCATGGACCAATCGAGTGTTAAGACACGGATCAATGGTCATTAATATCAAGGAGAATATGAACCGTCGGATCACTCTATGTCCGGAACATATAGTGACCGTTAGATTTCCTAAATACAAATGCATACTAATGCATACTAAAGAAACACACTAAGAAACACACTATTACCTAATGACACATTAGACCAAGTAGATATTAACTAACTCAAGTAAGTGTCTAAGTATCCTAACATCCCCATTTAAGAACAACATGGTATATGATTGAAGGATTTACAATAGTGACACAATAGGAGAAGGAAGGAGGCATTATAGCCTTCCCCCCCTTAATAACAACTTCCTAAACTCCTAACATAGATCAAAGTTTGGAAAAATTCACTTATGTAAGAGACTTTGTGAGAATGTTTTCAACTTGATCTTTTGTAGGGAAAAATATCACTTCAATAACTTTATCATGAATGATATTTATGATGAATTGCATGTGCATCATGATGTTCTTGTTGCACTGATGTTGAACTAGGTATTTGGAAATTTTAATGGCATTCTGTTGTCACACCAAAGTCTAGTCAGATGTTGCTACTAGAATCCAAACTCTGAAAGAATCTATCAAAACCATAAGGCTTCCTTACTTGCATTTATTATTGCTCGATACTCTTCTTTTTATGAAGAAAGTGCAATAGCCTATTGTTTCTTATAGACCCAAGTGAGAGGTCCTAAACATGTTGATGATTGTCGCTATTTGAGAAATTCTTGAGGACAAAAACCTGAGAGAGAGCCACTAAGAGGGGTCTGTGGTTCCTATTTAAGACAGAACTGGAACATAGAGATGGCCTCCTCCTTACAGAGAGTTGAGAGAACTCCAGATGATTATCCTTTGTAACAAAGTGAGAAAGGATATCTTCATAGTTGGACGTTCAAGTGGCTTAGCACAAGGTGAATGTGTGAAATCCCAAAGTGTTGGGTGCATCGTCATGAGACAGAGATGAAGATGATGTATTATCCTCCTCTGAGCAGAGAGTTGATCATGAAACTCAAGATTAATCTCCTGTGTAATGCAATGGGAAAGAAGATATGTTGAGTGGACATGCTTGTGGACGAGCACATGTGAATGTGATCCTAGTGGTTGAGCACTTGTGAAGAAGTGGTTATTCTATGTAATGAAGTGAGCCATAGATATGGAAATCCCTATGGATGTGCCCCTAGTGGTTGAGCACTAGTGGGTGTATGAGATCCCTTTCTATATTTTTCAAGAATTAAACCTGTCTGTAACCCTAATTGTAATGTAAAGGGTACAGGTTGGCCCCAGCATAATGTAATTGATAATTAATGTAAAATAAATTTAATTTGGTTAATATTGATTATATTATGAGATAGAGAGGTAGGCCTTATTATTCCAATAGACACTTTTATTGATAGGTCAATTATAATATAAGTAAAGGTAAATTCCCCATTGAGGAATCATATCTTTTGTGTGAGTTTGGAAATTTCAGCAAGTACATCTTCTTGGGAAACGTGTGCACCTCTCTTGGGCACTATTATTCTAGGGTTTGCAAGAACCCTCTTGTGTGCTAGGTTTTCTTGGTGGTGAAGGTATTTCTCTTGACGAATTAAGAAAAGGATTTGGATGGGTTTTCTTTCCTTGTTTAGAAGGGTTTCCTAGGATACTTCTTGTGTTCTTGTGCATGGTGTTTCTTCTTTTGATCTTGCTTGTTGCAACATTATTGGTTATGGTTAAGTTAAATGATAAAATGGAATAAACTTCATGCTTAACATTGTCTATTGAAAAATAATCATGGTTTCAGAGCATAGGTTTTGAAGAACCTATTGCACAAGCTACAAGCTTTTACTAGTCATCCCTCCTCTTTTTCAGAACCATAGGACCCTCCTAGGGTTCCCAGAAATTTCATACGACCCTCTTCTTTTGGGTGTTTCATCCCATAAAACTTGGAATTTGAGGTAAATTTTGGCATATGAGAGTACAACCTTATCTATCACACCTCCAAAGACTCTCAGAGTGAAATTTTGATCATTTTGAAAATTTGGCCCTACGGTTTCGCAATTTTCTACAGATTTCTATTTTTACGGTTTCTACGGCTTTTTGAAGAAGCCTTCAATATTACCTGTGTTCTTATAACTTTCAAGGCTTATTGTTTTCATTCATAATCCCCCAAAAAACTAAGGTTGCTAACCTATACTATCCTTTAGGTTTTCTATCCCAGTTAACAAGGGTTTTTGAAGAATCTAAAAATATGATGAACAAAACTATGATGTAAGATAAGCTTGATGGATCAAAAAACTTCAAGTTCCTGGAAGACAAGACTTCAGAAGAAAACTTATTGTGGGTGATACAAAAAGGTTTACCAGAGAAAAATATTGATGAATGGAAGGAACATAACGACAAGAAAAGGAAGCCAATCTTCTACACAAGCTCTTACTTTTAAGGGCCAACTTCAAAGTAACAAGATGATAAAAGGTGACACTGTGACTACCTTCTTCATGAAAGATCTCAGAGGAAAAAGGTCAACCAAATGTCATTGGATAAATCATATCAGCACCCTCAGGTATGCACTTGTATATATATTATTTGTATCATTGTCATGAGGGTAATTGGAAGAGGAAGGAACCTTTTGCTGAAGTCATGGATCCAAAGGGATATCAGTGCATTCAGAGGAACAACACATTGGAAGTGAATACTTCAGGTTTAATTGTTGTAATTATCATTCCTCTAACCTATATTTCTAAATTTTTATACATTACAAGTAGGTTTTGTAGTTGTGACAACAATCCTTAAATTGTTTTGATTCTAGAGATGTACTCATTATTCTCCTTTAGGAGATATTCTTGTATTGGTTCTTTTTGTTTTATTTTTCTAGACAGGTTAACAACAAAGTAATATGTTTATCCTTTAGAGGGAGTCACTTGACTCGGAGGGATTCAAAACTATTTGATAAAGAGGAGTAATAGAACCATCATTGAGGTAACCAATGAAATAATACATGATCAGAATATTTCTATGATTCTATGGGCAGAAGCATGCATGACACAATATATGTTCAGAACAAGAGTTTTCACCAGACTTTGAAAAACATAACTCCCGAAGAAGCCTTCACCAGAGTGAAGCCCGATATTGAAAACTTTGGGATATTTGGGTGCCCAATGTATTTTCATGTACCCAAAGAGAAGAAGACCAAGCTAGACCCTTAATGGAGAAATGATACATTTATGGGATAACATTGAATCTTCGAAGACATTCCAAATCGAAATCCTTGTTCAGAGACAAATTGAGACAAGCATAGATGTTGTCCTTGAAGAAGAGACATCCTTTCAAATATCCATAGAATATCATATGGAGAATGACAGTGAGACAATACCTTCTCCCCCTTCAACAGTTCAAAGGGAGACATACATTATTCTAGTAAATCTAGTTTCTCCAGTTGATATGACCAAAGATATTGCAGTAAGGGCATAAAAGGCCTACCTAGGCTCACTCTGCAAGAGGCATAGAAACATACAAACCTCTCAAGGATCATCCTGAGAAATCAAAAGAGATTTTGGAGCTATCCTTCAATCATGAGCCACTTCATTGATTCTGAGCCTCCTTGTTGTGGAGAAGCAACAAGAGAAAAGGTATGGCAAGATGCCATAATAGAATAATGACAGTATATCCTAATGAATGATGTATAATATATTGTCCAGAGACCCGAAGGGAAGTCTACGGTGACATCCAAATGGATCTATAATATCAAGCATGCAGCTAATGGAAGTGCCGAGAAATACAAAAGCAAGATCTATAGCCAAAAGTTTCTCACAAACAGGGGGATTTTTCTATGATAAGACACTTGATCTAGTAATATTGATAAACTTCCATCCGTACTACCATCCATGAGTTGGAAACTATATCATATGAATGGATTCTTGATGAGTTTGGGTTTTAGCAAGAGTGTTGTTGATCCAAACCTATATTATTACAGTGTTGGTGACGAGATCCTAATTTTGATGACTTATTCAGAGAGCATTGTTGTTGGATGCAAGTAAACTTTGAATTTTGATTTTGAGAAAAAGAATATAAGTGTGATGCACTACTTATTGGGACAAGAAGTACGACATAGGACCTATGAGATTTTCCTGATTCAAGGAAAATATTCAGTGGGAACATTAAACAAGTTCAGCATGACAGAATACAAATCCACGGTGATGGATTTGAAGAAAAAGATTGATGATGATTAAGATGAGATTGATCCATATATGATTGGATCAC
>JASDQU010098922.1:0-17290 GCA_032191745.1 Picea mariana
TTGACCTTCAAATACGGGAATATCAAAATTAACATGTACCTTGAAAGGTGAGGTGCCTCCAAAGTGGTTGCTTGATGAAGATGCGCCTGATGCTATTGGTAGGCATTGAAGGATGTGGGAAAAATTCTCCATCATTTCGTCCCTCTGTCGCGTGAGAGCTTGCTCAAGCAACAGACTGATAGGATCGTCTTCTCCATCATTTATCTTTTCTTCCGCCATTGAGGGTTTCTTGGGTGTGCAAGAGAGATTGTCCTCAAGAGAGACAAGCTTGAGACCCAAATTTCTATACTTGGACCTCGTCAGGGACATGCACTGAAAAACGATCAAGATCAACCTACTCTGATACCACTGATCCGGATTATTTTCGGCATGAAATGAGAGCAGAGATATAACATAGAAATATTCAAAGATATTGCAAGAGAGACAAAAATATAATAGAGATATAGCGGAAATATAAAAAGAGTCACAGATATACAGTAATACACGATTTCTATTAATGAAATAAATGTACAGAGACTGTAAAAGTACAGAGTGAAAGACTCGCTAGAATGGTGGTAGCTTATCTCTGAGAAGAGATGTGACGACTACTCGCATCAGTGAGAATATGATTACAATGAGGCTCTAAAGGCCCTTTTTACAATAAAAGGGAATGCCAAAAGTCCTAGACATCCAAAAACCTAACCCTAGGAGATGAAGCGCCTAAAGTCATGTGGGACCCGTTTGGGTAAGTGAGTACATCAACTTCCTGGGGTCGTAACTTTTGCATACGATCTCTGTTTTAGGCGTGTGATAGCTCGTTGGAAAGGTATCGTCGAGGAGATTCATTTTGGGGGCTCAATTATTCCTTTAGCTATCATTGAGAACCTATATCTCTAAAAACCTTCATTTGGGCCCTCAAAATGGCCCCTGAAGTTAAAACCTGCTAAAAATAGTAAATTGGGAAAATGGCTAGAAAATTGTTTTGAGCCATTTGGAAAAGGTGGGTGGCCACCGATATCCACCTGGATCATGGAAACAAGTTTTTTTTCACTCATGATTTATTAGGATTCTTGTGATGGAGGATTTGAAGAAGAGAAACATATATTGGGAGTAGTTCATTGCCTCTGCACAACTGCAGTTAAATGTAGCTCCTACTCCTCAATCTAAGGTGAAGAGCCCTTTGCAAGTTGATAATGTTGCCCACACATAGAAAAGAAAAAAGAGAAAGAGAAAACACATTTCTAAATATAATGAGGCTCCTAAGGAGAAAGAAGAAGAATAAGGAGGAGCTCATCACTCTCCACAGAGGGAATTTCCCCCCAATCTGCTCCAGAACTAGAAGAAATTTCCTCAGCTAAAACCACAGTAAAAAAAAGGGAGAAAGTTACTCTTCCCCTCACCTACTGTTGCAGCTGAGACTAGAGCTAGGAGGCCCTTCACCATGTCATCAGACAAGAAGGAAAATTTTGAAGAAGAGATGATAGAAAAATTTCATGTCAATAGGAAGGATAAGGGTAAAATTGAGACTGTTGAAAAACACATTGAAGTCATAGACATAACTACTCCCCCTGAGAACCCAACCTTCAAAAGATTGATCAGATAGCTCAGAGATTCCAAAAAAGAGGTTTCTCTCCTGAAGAAACAAGGGTTGGCTAAGAGGAAAAAGTTGAGTGATCTTATGGATATGTATAAATAAACCATTGATTTGGTCAGGTTCACAACAAAGAGATTTTTTCCCCTTCATAGGCAGCTTAGAAATCTATAGAGGCAGAACAAAGACTTACAATCTCAGATCATAAAGCTCAAGGTGGAGTTACAGCCCTTCAAATATGAGTTATCTCAAAGAAATCTCAATGTGTTAGCTCAAGTTGCAACCAGAAGTACCAGACTAAGGAGATGAGATGGAGTGGTTGAAAGACCCTCAATTTTGATGATGATCATCCTTGCATTTTGAAGTTTTTGTGGGAAGTATCATTATTATACCTACTTAGGAGGCATCTACAGGCCTGTACACCTTTTGCTAAGGATTTTGGGTGTTTTTGGCTCAAACTTCATAATACAGAAAGATACAAGATATTTCGTAGCGCTTGGCACTGCGAAATTATCTACACAGACAAAGGTTGTAGATTCATTACAGAATGCGTTGCGAAATCATTTACACGTGCATAAGTTGCGCATTCACTGTGAAATGACCTAGGCAGATAGAAATGCAGTGTTTCTACGGAATCTATTGTGAAATAGTCTACACAGGCGGGCGTTGTAGAATTCGCTCTGAAATATGCTATGAATGGGCTGATACAGTCAACATTTCAGGGTTTGCTGCAAATTCCAGTTTTGATGGGTTTTGAGGGAATCAACTGTCACCATGTAGAAAATGGAGCTTAGCACATATGATTAGAGGTCAATTGAATATGGTGGACACATGTTAAGGAAGAATATGCACTCAAGGAACAACTCACTATGCAAAGATTATGGTGTTAGGGTTGTTGCCAACATTTTCCTTGTTTTTAGAAGTTTGTTTATTCTACTTGTACAAATGTAATATTTCCAGTGTTAAGTGGAAGAATACTATGTTAGAGGACCCAATTCGAATTGCATGTTGTCACTCATTGTTTAGACTATAAATGAAACATTAGAAGTACATTTTGAGATTTGAATGGTGGATCATAGACTCCCTCCCTTATGTAATTTTTTGAAGTAACAGAGCCAGACTCTGGTTTTTATGTATGAGATCTGAGACATTTTGCCTAATATAAGTTAGCTTCCTTTTCCATTATCTTACTTATTTCTTACTCTGATTTGCGCATCATTGAATGATTCAATTGAGATATTATAGTTGTGTTACAATGTATGCTTGATTGTGATGTTGTTGTAATTGTCATCAGTGTTTTAAATTTTGGATCAAGAAGTTCTTGTGTTTGATATTTTTCTTCATTTTTCTGCTAGTAAGGCATGATGTTAATAGTAGACTAATTCATCCTTCTCATTAAAGTCTTCCATCTACTCACATTTATCTTTAAATCACCGACTGAAGTTAGCCAAGACCTCACTTGCATATGCATTCTTGCCTAGAAATTTTTGTGTTTGAACATTGTTATGTTGTTTTTTGTTCATTTGAAACTCTATCATAAAATTACCATTACAAACCTATTTTATGGGTACTGGGATTATCCTCTAGAAGTATGAGGGTGACTCTCAGTGCTAACACCCTGGTAGAGTTTTCCTCAACTCGGGGTGACCCGTTGTTGATATTATGAGCAGTGTGGTCTATTATCGCACAATTAGGATAATAGATGGATGAAAAGAGGTCAAACTAGCGTAACTGAACCAATCCCACCCATTGTCACCTCAATGGGAAGGTTCTTTATATTTAGGGAGGTAAGTCCCAGGGGAGACATCCTCGATGACCTAGGGTTTTGAGAAGGCAAAAGGTTTAGCAAGGCTAAGTGATAATAACCCCCCTCACAAGTCACCACCTGATCAAAAAGTCCAGTTTATAGCCAATAAAGATAACTGAAAGTAATAACCCGTAAGAGTACATGCCCGAGACAAAGAAACAAGAAACTATATGTGAATGCTTTCTTGTTGGTTAGTACTTCATATAATCAATGATATTTATGATAATAAGCAATTGAGCAATGGTATTTGATGAAGTAAATCAACGATTGTACTATAACAATGACTACAATATTACTTCTCAATAAATGCTTAAAGAAACATGACATTCAATGTAACAAAATCAACACCATAGATAATTCCTTAACCAACCATTCAATTTCTTTAAACGTAAAACGAAGGCTACACAAAGGTGTTTATAGCACAAGAAGATGAAGACAACAATAGGGTTAGTAGCATTAGTCTAGGCTTGGGTTAGTGATGGATAGGGTTTGTTCAAAGTATTGGAAGTTTGTAGGATCAAGTTATTCAACACAAAAGGCCCTAGATCAGTGCGCTCCTAGGGTATATGGAGTCAAAAAGAGGATGCAAGGGATAAAGGAGTAAGTGAAGATAATGAAACTAAAGACAAGAGAGTTAAACTTTGAGGTGTTTCTATGGCAAGGCCTCAAAGATGAAACCCTAGGGGAGAGAGGCTCACTTTGGTGTAGAAAAAACCTAGGCCTCGGTGCTCTCTCCTCCTTCTTTAGCTCAATGGAAAAAATGGCTAGCTCAAAAGATGATTGATCCAAGACAAGAGAGTTTGAAAGTGACGTGTTGCTAGAGCAAGGCTTCACTAGTTAAACCCTAGGGAAAGATGACTCACCATGTGTAGGCTACCCTAGGCCTTGATGTGTCTCTCTCCTTCTTATCTCAACAAAAGTAAAACGGCTAGGCTAGAAAGAAAGAATAGAGTGCAAGGCTCTATCTTACTTCAACAAATAAAATGGCTTAAAACCTTGGTAGGGACATGAGACAAGGACCTTCAAAGTGTGCTTGTCACCTAGGGTTTGATTAAACAAATTATAATAATAAATGAAAGAAAAAAATGCTACAACCATTCAATCAAGAAGTTTTGTAGAAATTCACTTACATTTAACCAAGAAATCACATAGCAAAACCCTAATTGTAATACCTTCCACCAAGAGAAATGCCAAAATGCCAAGAAAAAGTATTCCTTCAACAAGTGTTCCTCACAATTTCAAGTAATAACCCTAAGAAGGGTGCACATTTCAGACCTCACCAAGAGGTCAATGAAAGATGATGAAAAATGAAGGTAAAAACCCTAAATTTATATAGTAGCAATGACCTAAATTACATTTTAGGTCATAAAAAGGCTGACAAGTCCAAAATACCAAAATCATATTGTTTTACATTAAATTATTAAAATTAATACCCTAATCAAGAAATACAAAGATGTTATCCCCTTCCTAGGGTGACGTTAGCCCCTTTTATGGAAAATGCAACCTCCTGGAGTGAAACGTCACCCCTCCTTGGGCTTCTCCATGCTGCCACATGTGCCAAAACTGCCAAAGTTGCCTCCCAAAACGTCCATACTATTGGGTGATGTCCTAGGCATCCTGGGAGACGTCCCGGGCCTTCCAAGGCCAACGTTCTTGTGGATAGGGCTCAACCCCCCTAGGTACAATTCTACTTAGCTAC
The DNA here is from genome assembly GCA_032191745.1 of Picea mariana. Lineage (NCBI taxonomy): Eukaryota > Viridiplantae > Streptophyta > Pinopsida > Pinales > Pinaceae > Picea > Picea mariana. The sequence continues at coordinate 5,077 of JASDQU010098922.1, forward strand.
CTCTGGTGGATTCTTATTCTTTTCCCTGGTACAAATAATCTTCCCTGTCTCTGCCCCTTGTTGGGGTCTCACCATACATCGGGTGGGATCTTCAGCCCCATGGAGATATGAACTGATCATCTCCCCATGTGTACCTGTCCAACATGGTAACTGTCCATTGGGAATGATCCTGCAAATCAACAACTACGCCCTCCATGGGATCATAAGTCACAGGGATCATAGAAATGTCAATCACATCTCATCATCAATATTATTAAACATGTGCATAAAACCCCTATTACCCAAGTTAAATGTTCAAAGACATTATACAAGTCTGCAATACAAGTTTGGGGAAAGTGACAGGGCGTCCTATTGGGCTAGTGTCCACTAGAAAAGGAAAGTTCATGGAAAAGACTAAATCTAATTCATGTAAGTGGGTGATGTGGATAGGGATTTCTTGATAGTGGGTGTAGTGAAAGAAGGGGAATGCATAGCTTTACCTGTGGGTGCCTTTGTAGAAGGCGAGTTGCACCTGTCCTAGATGAAATTGTTTCCAAGCCCACTCATGCCTTTATTCGTTCTTCTTTATTCATTTTTTCTTTCAAGAGGCTAATCAGGGGACACTGCCCTGGTGTGGTGACCAGTGGTGGTAGCGTTACCCACAAGTACTTTCACATAAATGAGAAGGTTGGCTCGTTATGAGAACCCCTTTCTCTTGGCCATGCAACTAAGAGCCACTACCTTGGCATGATAGCCAACTGCTAGTAGTGTCATACTGCTAGGTACCCATGGATCTAATATGTTGGCTCGTGATGATACCTCCTACCCTCTGGCTAGGTCTTTTTTTATTATTTTTATGGGTCCCTCTTGTTTCTTGTTGAGAAGCATTTTACTAATTTCTCGGGGATCCTTGGGCGAAGCATCTCGAGGTTTATTTTTTTGTAGGATTTTATCTTTTTCCAACTTGCTTTTACCTTGTGGGCATTTAGCCCCTTCTTCCCACAAGGCAAGGTGCAACACTTAAATGATTGGCCAACCCAATGCCCAGACATATGAAATAGGGTAGATGAGCAGGAATCAAGATGAAAAAGTGGTAATATGAAGGGATCAGATGATGAATTTTCAAAAATCCCCCCAATGGAAAACCAAAACCTATGGGCACAGGCATACTAGGTCATCCTGTCATTCCACCCAAACATGGTCAAGTGGAGAAGTATAACATCCAATCATTTGTTAGAAACAAAAAGAATTAGATGCACATATTCGAAGGTTTTGAAGATCAAAGTAACACATACCATGATACCTAGACTCATTACCTCATGGAGAAAGAACCATCTCTGATTTAGGACCAAGCCAAAGGTGATGGATGTTATTACTGCTGACAAAGTGGAGGCATTGAATGGGAGAAAAGATGGGCCCTCCAGGGCCATGCTCCAATCGATCTGGCTCTCGGTACTCCATGTCTAGGACCTGTGGGCCTCGAGACATAATATCCTAGTTATCCCTAAAAGTGGGGATAACATATGGCTCCAACTCGGGGACATGTGCTCACCATAGAGCACATGAGAACCTCAACATCTCTGGCATAACCTATTACCTGCTTGGTCTCAATAGAAACTATTAGTAACCGATTGGGGTGGTGATACCACCCCAACATATACATATATATAAGACTGAAATAAAGCAATCATACATGTGAATGTAAAAGCAAACTACTCTAGCATGCAATACATATGGTATAATACAATGAATGCAAAAATTCTACCTACTTACCTGCACTTACCTATGAAGTCAGGTTCCCCCACCTTGGTGGGGTTTGAGGAGGTGCCTGTTGATCGGTAATGGGTGCCTTATTCCTTCCAAAGAGGACAAATAGTAAGAGTCGTCAACTTATTCTCTTCCAACTTTGAAAGTTCTGAGCGAAGATCGAGTACTTCCTTTGACATTAGTTGTCTCTCCCTTCTGCGTATCCCACATCCACACTACGTCCCCTTCCTTGTACTTTCTGATCTTGTATTTTCTTGTTCCTTGAATGAACCTAGTTTATTGTGCAGAGGGATGGGGGTGGTATTCTGCAGTAAGGACTTCTTGTTGGGACGGTTGAATCAATATGTCACTTTCTCCCTTTTCTTTAGCTTCATGGTCCCTACATCCTTATATTTATATTTGTCTAGGAGTTGTTGATATTCCTCCTTCTTGGGCCACTGAATATGATCAAATTCTTCCTCTGTCGCAAAAGGCATATCATTTGGAGAAAATTTAGGAATACTTTGTATGATTATCTCATGTGTTTTGTCATATTTGATGGGATCACTGGGCTCTTGCACATGAGTTGTAGTCACAGGTATATTCGGGAGACAACCTATAGTTCTGTCTTTCAAAGGTATATTTACATAAGTGAGGCCCATCTCAAGAGTACCTCTGATTTCTGCGGAAAAATTCCTAGACAACAACATCCCGACATACATCTGGGACATCTACTACCACTATGTCCATGTGAATGACTTTCTTAGGGTATTCTTTAAGACAAATTTCAACATTCTCAGTCAGCCCATGTGTGGGTATGGATTTAGATTCAAAGCCACACACATTCCTGTAAGGTCGTGTGACTTTTAAACCTACTTGTTGCGTGACCTTGGGGGACATCATGTTAGCACCGGTCCCTGAATCCAGCATCCAGTTGTTGAGGCTCTTGTTATTCATTATCAAAGTCATGAAAAAAGGAGGATTCTCATCATATTGGACCCTAAAGTGATCAACTTGCAACATGATAGGAGGGTCCATGGGTCCATCTAATTCTTTGAAGAAATTGTCAAATCATTCTTTGATAGATGGTACCTTAATGAGTTCTTTTACAGGGATGGTTACATGCATTTTAGATAGTGCCCCTTCAAATTCAAAGTTCAAGTTAACCCTTTCGGTTTTGGATGTCTTAGGAAGAAGTATATCCAAAGGTGGGGGTTTCGTTTGGGCTGCCAAAGGAGTGGTAGAGGTGGGTTGGTTTAGCTTCTTTCTTCTATACACCTAGAACTCTTGTTTTTTAAACTTCTTTTTTGATTCCTAGTCTAGGTTGTTTATTATTTCCATTCTATCCAACTTGGTTGCTTCTTTCACGCCCTCCTGGTGCTCTTCAATGATCATATTTATTTGAGGGCCTTCCATGATATGACCTATATTTTTCACTTGTTGATGGCCATCATTGTTATCAGGACATTCATGCTCCCAATGTGCTTCAGTGCATTGTAAACACCAAGGATTTTCATCCACAACATTGGTAGGAGCTAAGGTGTTTGGAACCTCTTGATCATTCTTTGGTTTATATAATTGGTTACCCTTTTGGAATTGACCTTTGTACGGGACCCTAGGTGCTTGGCTCTGGGCTCTTTCCAAGTTGACATTTCTACTCATCATTAGCTCTTGATTTTTTATCATGCCATCCATGGTTTCTTTGTAATTTTTCCATACTGGTGCAAAGGTATGAAGTAGGCTCGGTATTTTGGACTATCCTTGGTTTAATGTCCATTTTACCCCTTGGATTTGTGAAAGGCTCAATTTGGGATGAATGGAGGTTGTCTTCAATCTTAGTATCCAATTCTTGGGCTTCCTGAATTGTTTGGGGGATTTTGTCTCTTAGGAGATAACCTAGTTGACCTGTGAAAGACTTGGTGTAGATGTAGACAAGGTAATTATCGGTCGGATAATGGCTCATAGGGATTTTTTGCAACAATGTTTCAAACTTGGTGTGGAATTCTTGAATGGATTAATTATCATGTTTCCAAAGGGAATTCAGCCTAGTTAGAAGCATGTTTGGGTCTTCTTTGATACTCCATCTCTTCAGAAAGGCCTCTTCCAGTTTGTCCATGGTCTTAATACCACCATCAGGAAGACTAAGGTACCAACGCCTTGAAGCATCAAGGAGGGTAGTGGAGAAGAACTTCATGACCAGGTCTTCAGCATCATCAGTAACAGGGTGAGGTTGAAAAAATGCCCAAAAATTTATCATATGTTCTTCGGCACTGATTGCATCAGTACCGGAAAACTTAGGCAACCACTTTTCGTATTTAGGTGGAATTTGCCTAGGATAGCCTAGTATGGCTTACATGTCTAGCGGTTGGAAAAGATTGGATGACCATTATCTTTGGTTGTTAGCTTGGTTTAGACATGGTGTTCAAAGGAATATTTCCTCCAAAAAGTGATTTTACAATAGGAGAGTTTCGGGGAGGCTTCCTTCTGAAGGATTGAGGAGGGTTATTGTACCTCATTTTGGTTTGTGGAGTTACCAGATAATTTTCTTGAAACTATCAAAGATAAAGGGAAAACACCCTAAATGGAGTTTCCAGGTAATCTTGTAAGATAAATACTCTAGAGGCAAGACTTACCGAAAAGTGTCGTCTTGAGGAGAATTGACTCAGTGTTCCCGGGAAACGACACCAAAATGTTAACGCACAGTTTGTAGTTAGGATAATAGATGGATGAAAAGAGGTCAAACTGGTGTAACTGAACCAATCCCACCCACTTTCACCTCGATGGGAAGGTTATTTCTATATATGGAGATAAGCCCCAAGGGAGACGTCCCCGGTGACCTGGGGTTTTGAGAAGGAAAAAGGTTTAGCAAGGCTAAGTGATAATAATGCCCCTCACAAGTCACCACCTGATCAAAAAGTCTGGCTTATAGCCAATAATGAGAAAATATGGGCCCTCTAGGGCCATGCTCTAGTCTATATGGATCTCGGTACTCCATGTCTAAGACTTGTGGGCCTCGAGACATAATCTCCTAGTTATCCCTAAAAGTGGGGATAACATCTGGCTCCAACTCGGGGACATGTGCTCACTGTAGAGCGCATGAGAACCTCAACATATCTGGCATAACCTATTACCTTATTGATCTCAATAACAACTACTAGTAATCGATTGGGGTGGTGATACCACCCCAGCATATACATATATATAAGAATGAAATAAAGCAATCATACGTGTGAATGTAAAAGAAAAATACTCTAGCATGCAATGCATATGGTATAATACAATGAATGCAAAAATTCCTACCTACTTACCCGCACTTACCTGTGAAGTCAGGTTACCCCACCTTGGCAGGGTTTGAAGAGGTTCCCTCTGATCAGTAATGGGCACCTTCTTCCTTCTAAAGTGGAAAAGTAGTAAGAGTCGTCAACTTATTCTCTTCCAGCTTTGAAAGGTCCAAGCCAAGATTGAGTACTTCCTTTGACATTAGTTGGCTCTCCCTTTTGGGTATCTCATATCCACACTACGTCCCCTTCATTTTACTTTCTGATCTTTTTTTTGGTTGTTCCTTGAACGACCTTGGTGTATTGTGCGGAGGGAGGGGGTGGGATTTTGCAGTAAGGACTTCTTGTTGGGATGGTTAAATCGGTATGTAACTTTCTCCCTTTTATATTAGCTTCATGGTCCCAACTTCCTTGTCTTTATATTTGTCTAGGAGATGGTGATATTCCTCTTTCTTGGGCCACTGAATCTAATCAAAATCTTCCTCTGTCACAAAAGGTATATCATTTGGAGAAAATTCAGGAAGACTTTGTATGATTAGCTCATGTGTTTTTTCATCTTTGATGGGATCACTAGGCTCTTGCAGATGAGTTGTAGTCATAGGTATATTTGGGAGATGACCTATAGTTCTGTCTTTCAAAGGTATATTTACATAAGTGAGGTCTATCTCAAGAGAAACTCTGAGTTTTGCGGCAAAATTCCTAGCCAACAACATCCCCCATACATCTAGGACATCTACTACCACTATGTCCATGTGAATGACTTTCTCTGGGTATTATTTAAGACAAACTTCAACATTCTCAATCACCCCATGTGTGGGTATAGATTTAGATTCAAAGCCACACACATTCCTATAAGGTTGTGTGACTTTTAAACCTACTTGTTGCATGACCTTGAGGGACATCATGTTAGCATCGACCCCTGAATATAGCATGCAGTTGTTGAGGCTCTTTTTATTCATTATAAAAGTCATGAAAAAGGGAGGATTCTCATCGTATTGGACCCTAAAGTGATCAAATTGCAACATGATAGGAGGGTCCATGGGTCCATCCGATTCTTTGAAGAAATTGTCAAATAGTTCTTTGACAGATGGCACCTTAATGACTTCTTTTAGAGGGATGATTACATGCATTTTAGATAGCGCCCCTTCAAAATCAAATTTCAAGTTACGACTTTCAGTTTTGGATGTCTTAGGAAGAAGTATATCCAAAGGTGGGGTTTTCTTTTGGGCTTCCAAAGGAGTGGTAGAGGCGGGTTGGTTCAGCTTCTTTCTTCTATACACCTGGAACTCTTGTTTTTTTAACTTCTCTTTTGATTCTTGGTCTAGGTTTTTTATTATTTCCATTCTAGCCAACCTGCCTGCTTCTTTCATGCCCTCCCGATGCTCTTCAACGATGATATTTATTTGAGGGCCTTTGATGATATGGCCTATATTTATCACTTGTTGATGGTCATCATTGTTATAAGGAAATTCATGCTCCCAATGTGCTTCACTACATTGTAAACACCAAGGATTTTCATCCACAACATTGGTAGGAGCTAAGGTGTTTGGAACCTCTTGTTCATTCTTTGGTTTATAGACTTAGTTCCCCTTTTGGAATTGACCTTTGTACGACACCGTAGGTGCTTGGCTCTGGGCTCTTTCCAAGTTGACAATTATACTCATCATTAGCTCTTGATTTTTTATCATCCCATCCATGGTTTCTTGTAATTTTTCCATAATGGTGCAAAGGTCTGAAGTAGGCTTGGTATTGTGTACTATCCTTGGCTTAGTGTCCATTTTAACCCTTGGATTTGTGAAAGGATCAATTTTGGATGAATGGAGGTTGTCTTCAATCTTAGTAGCACATTATTGAGCTTCCTAGATTGTTTGGGGGATTTGATCTTTGAGGAGATACCCTAGTTGACCTGTGAAAGACTTGGTGTAGATGTAGACAAGGTAATTATCGGTCGGATAATGGTTCACAGGGATTTTTTGCAACAATGTTTCAAACCTGGTGTGGAATTCTCGAATGGATTCATTATCATGTTTCCAAAGGGAATCCATCCTGGTTAGAAGCATGTTTGGGTCTTCTTTGATACTCCATCTCTTCAGAAAGGCCTCTTCCAGTTTGTCCATGGTTTTAATACCACCATCAAGAAGACTAAGGTAGCAACACCTTGAAGAATCAAGGAGGGTAGCAAAGAACAACTTCATGACTAGGTCTTCAGGATCATCACTAACGGGGTGAAGTTGGAAAAATGCCAAAAAATTGCTCATATGTTCTTCAACACTGATTGCATCAGTATCGGTAAACTTAGGCAACCATTTTTCATACTTAGTTGGCATTTGCCTAGGATAGCCTGGTATGGCTGACATGTCTAGTGGTTTGAAAATATTGGATGACCATTGTATTTGGTTGTTAGCTTGGTTTGGATTGCTGGTCTGAGTTCTGGTGCTAGACATGGTGTTCAAAGGAATATTTACTCCAAAAGTTGATTTTACAATAGGAGAGTTTTGAGGAGGCTTCCTTCTCAAGGATTGAGGAGGGTTATTGTTCCTCCTTTTGGTTGGTGGAGTCGCTAGATAATTTTCTTGAAACTATCAAAGATAAAGGGAAAAAACCCTAAGTGGAGTCACCAGGTAAGCTTGTAAGATAAATACTCTAGAGGCAAGGCTTACCGAAAAGTGTTGTCTTGAGGAGAATTGACTCAGTGTTCCTCGACAATGGAGCCAAAATGTTATCACACAGTTTGTATTTAGGATAATAGATGGATGAAAAGAGGTAAAAATGGCGTAACTGAACCAATTCCACCCACTACCACCTCAATGGGAAGATTCTCTCTATTTAGGGAGGTAAGGCCTAGGGGAGACATCCTCAGTGACCTAGGGTTTTGAGAAGTCATAGTATTCCCCCTCACAATTCACCACCTGATCAGGAAGTCCTGGCTCATAGCCAATAAAGGTAACCAGATGTAATAACCAATAAGAGTACCTACCCGAGACAAAGAAACAAGAAACTATATGTGCAAGCTTGCTTCCTGGTTAGTACTTCATATAATCAATGAATTTTTTGAAAATGAGAAATTGAGAAATAATATTGATGAAGTAAATCAATGTTTATACAATAGCAATGATTATAATATCACTTCTCAATAAATGCTAAATAAACTTGGCATTCAATGTAATGATATCAATACTTTACAAACAATGCCTTAATCACTCATTCAATTGCTTCAAATATTTTGTAGGATCAAGTTACTCAACACAAAAGGCCCTATATCAGTGCGCTACTAGGGTATATGGAGTCAAAAAGAGAAGGCAAGGGCTGAAGTAGTAAGTGAATATAATGAAACTAAAGAAAAGAGAGTTAAACCTTGAGGTGTTTCTATGGCAAGGCCTCAAGGATGAAACCCTATGGGAGAGAGGCTCACTTTGGTGTATAAAAACCTAGGCCTCAGTTCTCTCTCCTCCTTCTTTAGCTCAATGGAAAAAAATAGGTAGCTCAAAAGATGATTGATCCAAGACAAGAGAGTTTGAAAGTGATGTGTTTCTAGACCAAGGCTTCACTAGTCAAACCCTAGGGAAAGATGACTCACTAGGTGTAGGTTACCCTAGGCCTTGATGTGTCTCTCTCCTTCTTAGCTCAAAAAAAGTAAAACCTCTAGGCTAGAAATAAGGAATAGAGTGTTGCTAAGGCAAGGCTCTATCTTACTTCAACAAATAAAATGGCTTAAAACCTTGGTAGGGACATGAGACAAGGACCTTCAATGTGTGTTTGTCATCTAGGGTTTGATTCAACAAATTATAATAATAAATGCAAGAAAACAACGCTACAACCATTCAATCAAGAAGTTTTTCAGAAATTCACTTACATTTAACCAAGAAATCACATAGCAAAACCTTAGTTGTAATACCTTCCACTAAGAGAAATGCCAAAATGCCAAGAAAAAGTCTTCCTTCAACAAGTGCGCCTCACAATTTCAGCCAATAACCCTAAGAAGGGCACAAATTGCAGACCTCGCCAAGTAGTGAGTGAAAGATGATGAAAAAATGAAGGTAAAAACCATCAATTTATACAGTAGCAATGACCTAAATTACATTTTAGGTCATAAAAAGGTCGACAAGGCCAAAATACCAAAATCATATTGTTTTACATTAAATGTTTAAAATTAAAACCCTAAACAAGCAATAGAGAGACGTCATCCTCTTCCTAGGGTGACGTTAGCCCCTTTTAGGGAAAATGCAGCTTCCTTGAGTGAAACATTACCCCTCCTTGGGCTTCTCCATGCTGCTACATGTGCCAAAACTACCAAAGTTGCCTCCCAAAATGTCCATACTGTTGGGTGTTATCCTGGGCATCCTAGGAGATGTCTTGGGCCTTCCAAGGCCAACGTTCCTATGGAGAGGGCTCAACCCCCCTAGGTACAGGTCTGCTTAGCTGCCTCTGGTGGATTCTTTTGCTCTTCCCTGGTACAAATGCTCTGCCCTGTCTCTACCCCTTCCTGGGGTCTCACCATCCATCGAGTGGGCTCTTCAGCCCCATGGAGGTCCGAACTGATCATCTCCCCATGTGTACCTATCCAACATGGTACTTTTCCATCGGTCATGATTCTATACATCAATAGCTACGCCCTCCATGGGATCATAAGTCACATGGATCATAGCAATGTCAATCACATCTCATCATCAATATTATTAAACATGTGCATAAAACCCCTATTACCCTAGTTAAATGCTCAAAGACATTATACAAGTTTGCAATACAAGTTTGGGGAAAGTGACAGGGCATCCTATTGGGCTAGTGTCCAATGGAAAAGGAAAGTTCCCGGAAAAGACTAAATCTAAGTCATGTAAGTGGGTGATGTGGATAAGGGATGTCCTGATCATGGGTGTAGTGAAAGCAAGGGAATGCAGAGCTTTACCTGTGGGTTCCTTTGTAGAAGGTGATCTGCACATGTTTTGGATGCAATTGTTTCCAAGCACACTCATGCCTTTATTCTTTCTTCTTTATTCATTTTTTCTTTCAAGAGGCTAATCAGGGGACACTACCCTAGCGTGGTGACCAGTGGTGGCAGTGTTACCCACAATTACTTTCATAGAAATGAGAAGGTTGGAGTGTGATGAGACCCCCTTTCTCCTGGCCATGAAACCAAGAGCCACTACGCTGGCGTGGTAACCAGCTTCTAGTAGTGTCATAGTGCTAGGTACCCATGGACCTAATAGGCTATCTCGTGATGAGACCCCCTACCCTCTAACTAGGTCTTGTTTTATTATTTTTTTGGGTCCCTCTTTTTTCTTGCTTAGAAGCCTTTTACTCCTTTCTCGGGGATCCCTGGGTGAAGCATCTCTAGGTTTATTTTTTTGTAGGCCTTTTTATATTTTTCCATCTTGCTTTTACCTTCTGGGCCTTTAGCCCCTTCTTCCCACAAGGAAGGTGAAACCCTTAAATGATTGGCCAACCCAATGCCCGAATAAGTGAAATGGGGTAGATGAGTGGGAAGTAAGATGAAAAGGTAGTAATATGAAGGGATTGGACAATGAGTTTTCATAAATCCCCCCAGTGGCAAACCAAAACCTATGGGCACAGGCTTACTAGGGCATCTTGTTATTCCCCTAGACATGGTCAAGTTGACAAGTATAATATCCAAGAATTTGTTAGAAATAAAAGGAATTAAATGCAAATATTCAAAGGTTTTGAATATCAGAGTGACACATACCATGATACCCGGAGTCATTACCTCATGGAGAAAGAAACATATATGATACAAGACCAAGCTGAAGGTGATGGATGTTGTTGCTACTGACAAAGTGGAGGTGTTGAACGAGAGAAAAGATGGGACCTCCAGGGCCATGCTCCATTCGATCTGTCTCTCGGTACTCCATGTCTAGGACCTGTGGTCCTCGAGACATAATCTCCTAGTTATCCCTAAAAGTGGGGATAACATGGTCTATGGCTCGGAGGAACGTGGAAGGTCCACATGCAGTTGGTGTTTATTTCATTAGATAAGTGTCTTTCATGAGATTATTTTATTTACTGTGTGTATAATTATGTCTTTTATGTTATGGAATCTCTATGATAATTGTGTTTATAAATTATCATTGTTATTCCGCTTAAATCTGTTCATATGCAGAACATAACAGTAAAATTAATGGTATCGGAATTCAGAATTTGGATGTGGCATTGCCCAACAGAGAGCAGGGGATGCTATAAAGTGATATCAAAGCTCTATTTTTCAACACCGAGTCTGCATGGACCTAATTAACAAAGCGCATGGCGGAAAATTGTCGAAATGTAGTTGCAGAGGATGTCTGCAATTAGTTTTTTGAAATTACAGTAGTCAAATTAAGAGGAATTTCACAAGTAGGTTGGGGAAATTTAACCAGAGAATGGAAATTTCCAAATTTTTCTGGCATAATGAAAAAATTTGGGTCTATAGATGGCCAAATTTTGAGTTACGATGTTTTTATGGTGAAATCGGGAGCATCTGGGTGAAATTGGGCAAAAGCCCCAATTTATGTTGTTAAATTCATGGGGAATTTGGGAAATTTGGTCTAGGGATGAGATATTCCTGATTTATAATCTCTGTCTAAACAAATTTAGACCTGTAATTGGTCAAATTTGAAGTTACAGTAAGGCCATGGAAGACTCGATGGAAATTATTTAAATATATTTCCAATTAGTGGGTGAATTGAATGTAATTTGTTCTAGGAATATCAACCAGTGGTGCATGCAAGAAATTGATCATTGAAATGGTTGAATTGGTGTTTATTAGGATGAATTGGCCAAAATTTTGGAATTTGCAGTGTGCCATGGTGAAATGAGGGGAAATTGGTCAAAAGCCCCAATATCCACAGAGGAATTCATGAGGAATTCGATGCACATGAATCAAATTACAGGTACAAGGATCAAATCCGTGTGAAAAGACCAAAATTGGTTCTATTGAGCTTGATCACAGATCTCTAATGGAGTCCCAAACATAGATATTGAAATTAAGCGGAATTGGGCTTTTTTAGGTATTTTGGAAAAAATCGAAATTATGCGAAATTGGAAAATTTTCGATATTTTTTCATACTCTGACGTCATCATGACGTGGGGGACATGTGTCAATTGACATGATAGAAGGTTGATGTGTACTGCCACAGTGGAAGATACATGGTGGCAATGGGTGTCAACTGGAAGTTGAAGTGGAGCCACGGTGGTGGGCACTAACTTGCTTGTGAAATCTTGCC
>JASDQU010098923.1:5517-21369 GCA_032191745.1 Picea mariana
TCATTGGTGCTTCCTCTTGTAAATCTCTAATATATATTAAAAGCATTCAAAAAAATTTGACTTCAAATGATCTATCATGACCATATTGTTCAACAATGTCCTTATGATGACATAACTTCTATTGAAGGTTTCTCTTTCCATGTTTTGTTGTGCCTTTCACTACTTGCATTTCTATGACCAATTGATTTCAACCGATTCCACTGATACACTACTATGCATTTTATCTTACCCATGTTTTTTGTACCTGCTAATGATCTCATAAATCCATATTTGTCCATATGTCGTAAGTTGTCCATAACTATGCTACTCAACTATTCACAGTGTTGACCCATCTATAATTTTACTATCATGAAGGATTCACAACTGCAATTGAATAAAATGTGTCCACTGATCTACTCTATATGAAAATCAAACTTTTCATGTCTAGAACAACATGTACTGAAGATATCTTTTCCTGGAGGAATATAATCATAAACTTATGCCTGTGTAACTGCCAATTGATATCTACGTGGGAATAATACTTCTCAATTTATCAATCTTCCATTTTGTACTTTTTCTATTTGTCTCTGCAAATACTTCAACCTGCTCGAAAGATGGTTCTCTAATTTGTAGTAGCTACTGCACTGACTCCCCCTATTCAATATTCATATTCACTGGGAGTCTCCAAGTTGAGTGGCTCAAAAAAATACACGCTCTGATGTGGAGTAATCTTCCTCTTTGTCTGTATACTCGTCATCTTTTTTAACTCTGACTTCTTCCCTTTTTCCTATGGATTGATCTTGCACTACAATTTATGAAAGTACAATATCTTGGGCATGTTTCTTTTTCTATTCTTCTTCTTTTATTTCTCGCATTACTGCAAATCCTGTGATCTTTGGGACTTGGTATTTATTCACTTGTTCTTCTTGTTTTTCATCTCTTCTCCAAACCTTCATGTATCTAACATCTTCCTTTTTTCCTATAGATTTTTCTTGATCTCGTATTATTGTCAATCTTGAGAGTATGACTTTTGGGTGTTTTTCATTCATCTTCTCTTCTTTTACATGTTCTTGTTTTATTTTACAAACTTTATTATATCTGATACAAGTATCCATCATGCTTCTACAATCACGAGCTATGTGACCATAATTGTGGAATTTGTAACATTCAATGTAATATGGGGCCACATAATCATTTCTTTCTTGAACATTTCTTCCATAAGCCCTGCAATCTGCAATTTTATGTCCAAAGTTAGTAAAATAAAAACAATGACCATAAAAGAAATTTACATACCTCAGAGTGATTGTCTTCTTTGTGGTGCAGTCCTTTTGAATTATTGTCTTGGTTGATCATGATCATGATTGAGGCTTCTTTGTGGTCTGAATGCGGAGGATCTTCCTAAAGATGTATCTCTATCATTTTTCTTTGATTATGGCTTACCATTATTCCTTCCTTTGAGTAATTCTGCATAACTCTTACTCTTTTACTCATTCTTATTTTATGGAAAATTGAGTGCTTCTCTTCAACATTTTCTATGGACGATGTGGATGTTTTTATCTCTTCAACGTTCTTCCTAAGCTTAATTACTTTAGCTCTCAATGTGACAACTTCTTCTTCAAGCTTCTCAACCTCTACTTCTTTCTTCATCATCTGACTCTTCATGAATTCTTATGTTCACTTTGCTTCGTCAAGTTGGATATTCAAGGAGATGATTTCCTTTTCAATAATTCTTTCTTCTTGACCAAATTCTTCTTCAAGATGATTTAGTTCCTTAGTTCTTTCCTTCAGATGATTTGTTAAAATATTTTATCTTTTCTCGCTTCCTTTATTTCAGCTTATAAACATTGATTCTCTTCCATTGCTTCCTTTCTTAGTGTTTATATATTGGCTTCTAAACACTGATTTTCTTCCATTTGAACTTTGTATGTTTATGCAATCTTTTTGGCTTCTTCTAGCCGAGATTTTGGTTTCACGATGACCTGTTGGGATTCTTTGGAACCTTTTTGAGTATTCTTCTTGACTAATTGTTCCTCAAGATACTTGTTCTTCTTCCTTTCTTTTGTCAATACGTATAAAGAACTGATCAACTCTACTTCAAGGTCTACTATATATGCTTTCTTCACAATCTTCTTCTTCCTAATCTGTCTAACATGATGAGCATATTTCTTCTTGTTTTGTTCTTGCATCTTCTTTAGCATTCTTTGGCTTTGCGATGGGAGATTCCTTAAAGTAGAGGTTATGTAACGTATCCCAAATTTATTTAGCTGATGAAAATTTTCCAACCTTTTCTCTTACTATATCAGGTAATCATTCCATATGAAATCCATTGATATCTTGTTGTTTCTTTTCAATTCCTTCTTGGTTGATGTTTTTGTATTATTTGTAGTGGTGTATCCTATAACAAATGAGTACCAAACATCATATCCTTGTGCCTTTAAAAAAAAATCATTCTATTGATGGACATATCATACTGCAGACTAGTCTGACCATCGAACCGTGGTATTCCATTTCTATACAAATTGTTTCTCTCCATGGTCTTCCTTCGAGTCGTTAAACTATTTTTGTGAAGGACCTGCTCTGATACCAATTGTTGGAATACTAAGATGGGGGGGTGAATCAGTATGAGAACTTATACCATGTTTAACCACAATATATATATATGTTAAATTTATCAATAATATATTATCAATGTATAATGATCATATAAACATAAGAAACATCACATCAAATACACAGTACACCAAAATTTACATGGAAACCCAAATGGGAGAAAACCACATAATGCTTTCTTATATATCAAAGAATACATTCATTGGAAGCACGAATTTCCAAATTCTCCAACTACAACTGGAAGGAGGCTACGACCCACTATTTGTATGCTCAAACATGAAGGAAGCTCCAAATCCCTTTGTTCTCTGGCACCAACCGGAAGGAGGCTACAACCCCCTTTGCTTGTCCTGTCATGTTTCCCTAAAATATAAGTGTAGACCAATTGTCACTACCAAAATCACTGCCACTATCATTGCCATCGTCACTGTCACTGTCATTGTCAACCTTTCACTAACCAACCTATACAACCTGTCACTATCACTGATACTCAACCAAATCCTCTCACATAGATCATATAGCAAGGATGCCTCTCAACTAGATGTCCAACATCACCAACACATGCCTCGACCAAGCATGTACCAAACCATCAACTTGTACCCTACCAAGCATCAATTGTGTACCACAACATGTACGACAACATGTGCATCAACCATGCACCAACAAATGTACAACAACAAGTGCATCAACCATGCATCAAGACCTGTATCATCATTCATGTACCTCAACCATCAACCATGTACATCAAACCCTCATTGTTATGCAACCTCATTTTGTACCAATATCTTCAACAATACAACTCAACCAAACTACCTCAAACGTGTACCATATGACATGCTTCACACTTGTACCATAAGATATGTCATAAACCATGTACTAAACAAGTACCAGAACTCTCAATATGTGCATCAAGCATAAACCATAATCTCCAAAATATCACCAAGCCATGCCACAAATATGAGTCATAACATTATCAAGATATAACCCTCAAAACTTACACAATGAAATACCTCATAACATGTGACAACCCTGTTGCATAATCATACCTTGTTGCAACCTGGAACAAGCATCCCCTTTAATTTACCTCATCCTTGCTACCTCATATTTGCCAATTGATCAAGTGTTAACTAGATAGATATTCAATGAACTTGTGTGAGAGAATGAGAGACTTTTGATGTGTATTTATACTCTTCCATTTAACTATTTTTCAACCACTTTATCCTTAATTAATTTCTTGTTGTAACCATTTTACCCTTAATTAATTTCTTGTTACAACGGTTTTACCCTTTAATTGTTTTACCCTTTTTCCTAATTTTAAGGTCATAATTGTTTTACCCTTTTTCCTAGTTTTAGGGTCATAATTGTTTTACCTTTTTTTTTCCTAATTTTAGGGTCATAATTGTTTTACCCTTTTTCCTAATTTTAGGGTCATAATTGTTTTACCCTTTTTCCTCATTTTAGGTTCATAACTATTTTACCATTTATCCTCACTTTAGGGCCATAATCGTTTTACCCTTTTTCCTCATTTTAGGGTCATAACGGTTTTACCCTTTTTCTTAATTTTAGGGCTAATCCATATTCTTGTTGCAACTACTTTACCCATATTTAGTAGACTCATAATTTCTTTGTCACAACTACTTTACCCATAATTAACTTCTTGTTGCAACCACTTTGACTAGCAAACTTCTTGAAGACTTTCTAGAGGCTTCTAGAATAATTGACTTATTGTTGACCTTCTAGGAGTTTCTAGATTATTCTTGAGGGTCCTCCAATATTTACAAAGCCATATCTTCTCAACTGTAAGGAGCCACGTGATGTACCACCTATCATCAAAAATGGCATGGTGTGTACTATCCATCTATAATAGTCTTACTTGCAAGTAAATTGACCTACATGTCATTATTCCTTGATCAACTGTGGGTTCCATAACCATACCTTCGAGGCTAGCGGAATTTTCTAGCGGACTTGTTTCCAGGGTTGACATCAATCTCCAAGGGTTGACATCAATGACAATCAATTGTCCAAACCAACTATCCAACACCCTCTTTGGGAATTTTCTATCTCTTGTGCTCTTGTTATGGTTTCTTTTTGCTATTGGTGGAAGAAGTAGTGTGCTACCTCTCTTGGAGCTATTCTCTTGCATTTGTGATGGATTAATCTTGGTAAAAAGGAGGTTTATCTTATTGATGCTTGGACTAGGTAAGGAATATATCTTATTGTTTCTTCATTGCTTGGTTACAAGTTTGATTTTTCTAGACTTATTGGGGAGTATAAGGGCATACAACCTCACCATGTCCATCATTTTTGTCTTGGAATGATTTGTTCCATAAGGTTTTACTAGGAGAAGTATAAAATGGCTTACACCCTCCTAGTACTTCCTAGTTAGCCTTACTTTCCTTAGGGAGTAAAAGGTATTACACGCACCAGGAGATAGCATTGATATATCATTATTTATTTGACTCCATAACCCAATATCTAAAGGAACTTATCTAATTGCATTGGAGAAATAAAACCTTGCATTGGTTAACATGAAAACTTGAGATTTTGAGATTGTCTAAATTGGAAGTTGTTCTAGTTGCTTGAGGCTTCCTAAATCCCTCAAGGTGTCTTGTGTAAATAATAACTTCTTTCTATTTTTATAACAATAAAGCTACAGCCAATAGGGCTGTAGAAAACCCTAAACATTTTCTTAAATAACTCACAATTCAACCATCAGAAGTTGTCAATATTTTGCCCCTACAATCTACTATTCCTAGCGCACTTTTTGGGTGGACTACTTGCAATTTTTGGTGGCTGATTTTTCTTCTATAAAAACGTTTTTTTTACAAACATAAGGCTGATAGAATATCTCTGCAACACTTGTTTATAAAAGCCTTACATTTATGCTAAACTATTGCTCTTTCGATATTGAGTTGTACTAGTTATACCTAGCTTAGCTCTTGCATCATTATCTTGACTTTTGGCATTTATTTAGCAGCTATTGTTGAAATTTATTTGTTGATTTGTATCTTCATATGTTTCTGCTAACAAGGAAAATAAGCTTTGATTGCTTGTCCAATAAGATTATTGGGCTTGTATCTCATTTTTTCTTGTGTCTCGGGCAGGTACAACTATCATTGGCATGTCTCCTACACGGTGGAACATATTCATTTATCTATGAGAATCTTTCAATCCTTCTTAACTTCCACCACTGAACTATAGGGACCTCACTTCCATACTCTCAATTTTTGCTTCATTTCCCCCCTAGGGTCACCGAGGATCCCCCCCTTGAGGTGATCACTTCACCTCTAAAGTGACGATAATTCCTATCTGATGTGACAGTTGGTAGGTGTTCTCTTAGTTTTTGCTATCTTATGGTTTGTGTCGAGCTTTGACCAACCTACAACTTGTGCGATAAAATTTTGGTGTCATTGTCGGGGAGGAATTTGAATCCTCTTCCGAAGCCTAATGACACTTTGTCAATCTATCCCAAATCCTTTATCCCTAGCTTTCCTGACAACTCCACTGGAAGGATGTTACCCTTCCACCTTTGATAAGCTTGTCTTAAAGCTCATCTGATGACTCCACTATGGGACACACCCAAAAAAATTAGTACCCAACTCCCAAGAATCATAAACCTTCACCCAAATGATCTAGCCCTCAGTCATCTCCCACTTCTCATGACTATCCATGTACCTCTCTTATCCCTCCATCTTCACCTACTACCTCTACATTTCCACTCTTATCCATGCCCAGTTCACCAAGTGATACATGGATCCCATGGGTTAAAGATTCATACAAACATTTAGACATGATGAAGATCCTCTGGATCTCCTCATAAACTCCCAAGGGACTTCAAGGAATGGCTCCCCATATTTTTAGGAGATGATCTCATTATAACCGAAGATCACATAGATACCTTCCTCCATGCTCTTGAACTGTATGACCAACATGAAGATGTCTGGATGAGACTCTTTTCCTACACTCTTGTCGGAAGGGATAAAGAATGGTATGATAGTATTCTTTCAGGAAAAATCATGAATTGGGATCTCTTTCAATAACTTTTTGCAAAAATATTCGAAAAAAATGAAGATTACCAGTGCCTTTATGATCAACTCTATAACTACATAAGAAATTCAGAAGAAAGTATAAGGGATTTCAATGATAGGTTCAATACCCTCATAAGGAGTTTTCCTCAAGATTGCAAACCTCCCCAAAGCACCATCCTCAAGTCTTACATGTCAACCATGAAAGACCCCTGCGGAGTTCTAATTGGAAAGGGGCACCCTACAACTTTACTTAAAGCCTAAGAAAGGGCGTGTGAGATAGATGAGAACATAACCCTGTCTCTCAGTCAAGAGGAGGATTGTCTCAAAGAAATCATTTAGATTAATCAATTTGACTAATTTGTCATACCCTACCCTCCACACAATATCAAGACATACCTACAGAGGGAACGAGAGGAGGCTTCTAAAAATGATGTTGGTTGCGTAATGAGTTTTTTGGGTAAAGAAAAGGAACCAACATCCAAAAGAATACCTCCCCCAACAAATGAGGTTTTGAAGGATGAAAGGAAACGAGCAGCAAGTCGGGCTGAAGAAAAGTTTTTGCAACATATTCAACAAGTTATGACAAAGCCACACACAAAGAAAAAAATTGGTATTATCAAAAGTGAGGAGAAAACTCTTTCCCCAAACAAGAACAGAAGGAATACTTTGTCAACATAACCCATCAGGTTCTGGATGAGAGGATTGACAGCACCTTCATTTTGGAAAACTCCCTTTTCCTTGTTGAAGAAAAGAAAGTATGATCTTGGGGATTAGATTTTGACGGTGCACACTCAAGATCAGGCTCGGGTGCAGGAACAGTCCTAAGATCACCAGACAATGAGACTACCCTTTTCTCACACAGGCTTGAGTTTAACTGCACAAACAACATCATCAAGTACGAATCCCTTATCCTAGGCATGAATATTTCCATTGATATCTACATCAAGTCCCTACACGTAAGAGAAGACTCTGACTTGATATTTTGACAAGTTAATAAGAAATTTGTTGCTAAAAGCCCAAGGTTGAAACACTATAGAGATGTCATATGGGATTCCATGAAGAAGTTTGATAACTTTTATATTGAATCCATCCTTAGGGAAGAGAATCATTTGGTAGAAAACCTTGTCATTTCTGTTTCTACCCTACATCTTTTCAAAGAAATAGGTCTCTATAAACTGGAAGTAAATTTCAAGACCTCACTACCTGATAACTTGGAACATTAGTAGGTTTTTGATAATGAAAACCAAATTCTTCATTTTCTCAAAAATGAAGGTGAATTCTTGGAAGCCCAAATAAACCTATTGGCAGAAAAGAAAAATATTGAAATCATTGATTTAGCTGATAAACCCTTACCTAAAGGTGTCATCCCCTTAGAGAGACTTTTTGATAGAAATGACATGTATAAGGGGAGGCCATTAAAAAAACTCGATGACGAGATCATTGAATTCAATATTGGCACCGAGGAATCCCCAAAGATGATCAAGTTTGTAAAAGGAACAACGTCTAATGAAAGGGAGAAATTGATGTCCCTCATAAGAGAATTTAAAGATGTTTTCGCTTGATCTTACGAATATCTTAAGGCTTAGCGAGAGGACGTCATACAACACACTATTCCCCTTAAAGAAGGCACAAAACCCTTCAGACAGAAGCTCAAGAAAATGAACCCAAAATTTGCCCCACAAGTCCAAAGGGAGTTGTAAAAGATGGTTGAGGCATGAATAATTGAGCCTATCAGATACTCATCTTGGGTATCTAATCCAATCATCATAAGGAAAAAGACTGGTTAGAATAGGATATGTGTTGATTTCATAAATTTGAACCAGGCTTAGCTTAAAGACAACTATCCTCTACCAAACATGGAGTATCTTTTGCAAAGGGTCACCAGAGTGGAATTGATGTCCATGCTTGATGGTTTCTCAGGATATAATCAAGTGTTGGTAAAGGAGGATGACCAAATAAAAACTTCTTTCACCACCCCTTGGGGAACTAACAAGTATTTGAGAATGCCCTTTGGACTAACCAACGCAGGGGCCACTTTCCAGTGTGCCATGGATTATGATTTTATGGATTTGATCGGGAAACTTAAAGAGATTTATGAGGATGATCTAATCACTATCTCCAAGAAAATGGATCAACACATCCAACACTTAAGAACGATTTTCCAAAGGTGCAAGGAGTATGTCATTTCTCTCAACCCTAAGAAATAAATTTTGGGTGTGGACAAAGGCAAGTCATTGGGTCATATTATTTCTAAAGACAGAATCACAATAGACCTTGCTAGGGTTGAAGCTATCAAAAAATATCCCTCTCCCTAAAGACAATAAATCCTTGAAATATTTCTTTGGCCAAATTAACTTCGTAAGGAGGTCCATTCTGAAATTTGTCAAAATTGTTAAACCCCTTAATATATTATTCAAGAAGGACGCTCGTTTAGAGTGGGACAATGAAGGTAAGTTATACTTCCAACATATCAAGGAAGCAATAACTATCGCACCAATCCTAGTCAGTCCAAATTTTGCTAAGGACTTCATCATATTCTCTTTTGCTTCAAAGGACACCATTGCAGGAGTTCTGTTGCAAAAAAATGATCAAGGGGGTGAACAATTGATTGCTTTCATGAGAAAGAATCTTAGGGAATCATAACTGAATTTACACCATTATGGAAAAACAATCCTATGCTCTGGTCAAGTCTCTCAATCATTTTCGAACTTATGTGGGATACAACAAGATCAAATTCTTTGTCCCTTACCCCATTGTAAAAGACATTTTATCACAACAAGATTGCCTTGGATCAAGGGGAAAATGGGTTTCACAGATACAGGAATATGATTTGGAGATCAAACCATCCAAGATAATCAAAGGGAAAGGGTTGGCTAAGATGTTGACAAAAAGCAATCAAGAATCCATCGAGATGGGAGAGAAGGAACAAATCAACATTGTCATAAGCGAAATTGAAAACAATGAGTGGTATTCGGATGTCATTTATTACTTGAAGAACCTCACTTGCCCCAATAATTTGGTAGATCACAATAGGAGATACCTAAGGCTCCAAGCTATGAATTATTTCTTAATAGAAGATGGTCTCGGGTGGAGGAACCCTGATGGGGTGATCCTCGGGTGTGTGAATAAGGAAGAAGCTGACAAGTTAATGGTTGACCTTCATTCAGGGTATTGTGGAGGCCATTTTGCAGCTCACACTACTGCCCATAATATTTTAAGGGAGGGATATTATTGGCCCACTATTTTCTCTTAAATTCATTGATACGTCATATCCTATCAACCGTGTCAATTCTTTGTCGACAAACAACGCCTCTCTGCCCTTCCCCTTAAGCCAGTCATCATAGAATCTCCCTTTAAATAATGGGGGTTGGATTTCATTGGTGAGTTCAAGGAAAACTCTAGTAATGGTTATTGATGGGTTTTGATTGCCACTAACTACTTCACCAGATGGGTGGAAGCTATTCCAACAATGAAAGTAATAGAAGAGGTTGTGATGAAATTCCTTGAGGAAAACATTATTACTAGATTTGATATTACTTCCAAAATAACCACAGATAACGCCAAAGATTTTAGCTCGATGGTGCTCAATGAGTTTTTTTTTAAGTATGGGATCGTTTTTTCACAATCCTCAAATTATTATCCTAAGGGAAACGGATTAGCAAAATCTAGTAACAAAAACATCATGAATATTGTAAAGAAAATTGTTGGGGAAAACAAGAAAAGTTGGGATCACAAGATTAAGTATGCCTTGTGGGCAGACCACACAACTACTAAGACCTCTACCAGGAAGACCCATTTTGAGTTAGTCTATGGGTTAGAAGCGCACTTACCTATAAACCTATAGATTCCAACACTGCAAATAGCCCAAGAATTTTCCACATGTAAAGAGGCATTGCAAGGGCGAATTGATCAACTCATGGAATTAGATGAAACTCAAAAAATGGTCTTTGATCAAATGGAAAAGAACCAAGAAAAGGTAAAAGGGACTTTTGATCATAGATCGAGGCAAAGAGATTTCAAGAAAGGGGACCATGTCTTAATGTGGAACAAGAGGAGAGAAAAACATGGAATGCATCAAAAGTTTGACAGTCTTTGGTTGGGGCCCTACAAAATAGAGGAAATATCTGGGCCAGAATCTTTTTATTTTTCCACGACAGAATGGAGGAGGATGTCATTACTAGTAAATGGATCCCTCCCAAAACATTATTTCCAAGGTGGCACTTGACTTCTTCAAGGCCTGGGCCCTAGGTAACTAGGTAGGTCATCTTACTTTCCTTTCATTTGAACTTGATTACTCATGATAGTTTAGATTCATTTCATTTTTCATTTTTCTCTACTTTCATATTGATTTCATGTTTACTTAGAATTTTTTGAAAATATGCTAAAATTTTATTTTCTGTATTAGTTTCATATTTGGTTTTGATGTATATGGATGAAGGGTGATAGAACCACCCTAGATTTTACAGTGTTATGTTTCAATGTAGGCACAGGTCCACCAGGAGATGTTGCAATTCGCATGCACTCTACGGCGAGTACATGTCCCCAAGTAGGAGTCAGATGTTATTCCCAACTCCTAGGGATAACTAAGGAGATGATTTCTCTACGCCCTTAGGTTGTAGACATGGAGTAACGAGAGATAGTTTAACCAACAGTGTCCACTTGCACAGATAGAGACCCACAACCACCACAGCTCTAGGTTCATCACGACGGTATCCACCACATCAGCTGGCTTCCATGAGACATTGGGCCTTTCTCCATGAGGTACAAGCCAAGTATTGTGGTGAGTGTCATTTCAATAACTGAGGCATTTGATTTTGTTGCATCTATTATTGTGTTTGATTATGTAACGTTTGCTTGGACATTATGCTCTTTGCCCTGTTTCACTTTAGTGGTTGACATTTCACCCTAGTAAGTGGGTCACCCCTTAGTGATAGGTTTGCTATTGGGAGGTCCTCTTGAAGATTCATCATGTCATTCTCGACCATACTTGTCACTTTCCACACTTCATCCCCTCATCTTCTTATCTTTTGGGATTTTCGGGTCTACTAACCCAAGAAGGGGTTGTCCCTCATTTCATGGGAAGAAAGGGTTGAAGGCCCAAAGGCTTGTAGTTGGAAAAATTTTAAATCCAATTATTAACCTTCTATATGCTCACCTAGGGATCCCGAGGAATATGAAATGTCTCTTATAAGAAACCGATGGGACCCATAAAAGAATAATTGATTACAAAATTCCAACTAGGGTGGAGCATGTGTGGGCATTATTTTTATTGCTTAGGTAGAAGCCCCACACATGTTTTAAACTTGGGGAAGCATGATGTGATTGTTAAATTATGAGCTTGATTTCTTATGTAGATTAATTCTTTTATTTTCTTCAATACTTTGATTCCATCTTAATACACTTCAACAATTCCAAATCATAATCGAATAGAAATAACTATGTAGATAAGTAAAAATGCACATCAACAACACATATACCCTAGGGAAACCCTGTACAAGGAGAAAAACCCCAGCAAACAATATTCCTTTATTTCATTAATAATGTAAGATCTCTTACAAATATCCACCATGAATGTTTTTCTCTCAAAGAGCTTGCCAAGATGACTCTGACCTGACAAAGACTTACAAGACCTTGCTGAAATACACCTCTGATATGCTGCCTCTTTATCACTGATGTGCTCCTCTATTACTTCACCCTCAACCTGCATATGAAAACAGTGTTTCAAAACTGTGTTGCGGAACTGTGTTGAAGAGAGGGTTCGACCTCTTCTTATATTGGATGAATAGGGGAAGAGGAGAGGCTAAAAATAGTAACATGATTGCATGCATTAAACATAACTCAGCTTCATGCTTTAGTTCAAACTTAGAACTAGACTTGAGATTGGTTACAACTTGGCTTTACACTTTAGTTCGAACTTAGAACTGGACTTGAGATTGGTTACAACTCAGCATTACACTTTAGTTCAAACTTAGAACTAGACTTGAGACTGACATGCTTTAGTTCAAACTTAGAACTAGACTTAAGACTTTAGTTGCAACTCAACATTACACTTTAGTTCTAAAATAGAACTAGACTCAAGACTTTAGTTGCAACTCAACATTAAACTTTAG
Organism: Picea mariana; assembly: GCA_032191745.1. NCBI lineage: Eukaryota > Viridiplantae > Streptophyta > Pinopsida > Pinales > Pinaceae > Picea > Picea mariana. The sequence goes on from JASDQU010098923.1 coordinate 18,242, forward strand.
TTCTAAAATAGAACTAGACTCAAGACTTTACTTGCAACTCAACATTACACTTTAGTTCTAAAATAGAACTAGACTCAAGACTTTAGATACAACTCTTGACAAGGAAATTTGAAATTATCTTCATGGTGGATAATGTTTACACATGCCAACGCACTAGATCAATACAATTACATCATTTGCAATATTAGGAATATCGTTTGTTTCTAGCTCATATCAATTTTATATTCAACCTAACTTTTGCTAGATGCCTTGACTTTTGCTCATGGCTCACAAGGTTTAACTAGGCTCACAGAGGTTGTATGTTCCCCCTAACTTTTTCACTAGTCCGTCTATGCTCACAGAGGTTGTACATTCCCCCTGAATTTTGCACTAGACTGTCTATGCTCACATAGGTTGTACATTCCCCCTGACTTTTGCATTAGACTTACATAGCATCTCATTCATCCTAACTTTTGGTTTGACTCACAGAGGTTGTACGTTCCCCCTGACTTTTTCATTAGACTCACATAGCATCTCGTTCGTCCTAACTTTTGGTTTGACTCACAGAGGTTGTACGTTCCCCCTGGCTTTTTTCAATACCTCACAAGACTGGTTGATTCTCCAAATCTCCCTAGCTAGCCTCAGGGTGGCCCATATAGCCTCTCATTGGAGAATGACTATTGATGCTTACAAATTTAACACTCCCTCTCAACGAGGGAGTCATTCTCAGCCACACCAAGCTTGCCTCTCAACTACACAAACTGTCTCGAGGTCCGATGCTTGGTCAGGATATCAGCTACCTGCTCGCTCGTGGTTATGTACTGTAACTTTACAGTTTTTCTCTGGACCAAGTCTCGGATGTAGTGGTACCTCATGTCAATATGTTTTGACTTGTCGTGAAATACCAGGTTCTCTTTCAATTTTATGCAACTTTGATTATCACAATGAACCATCGTCGTCTCGAGCTTGTCACCAAACAACCCAAAAACCAATTTTCTGAGCCATACTTCTTCCTTTCTAGAATCACTTGTTGCAATGTACTTAGCCTCTGTTGTACTCTGTGCAATGGATCCATGCTTTCGGCTTGAACAAGAGATCATAATAGATCCTAAACTGAAGCAGTATCTGAAAGTACTCTTCCGATCCACTGGACTTCCTGCCCAGTTAGCATCTGCATACCCATGCAAAAATAAACCACCATTGGATGTATATCTCAGACCATAAGTAATGGTATCTCTGAGATATCTCAAGATGTGATTTACTGCCACCCAGTGTCTATGTCTCGGTTCAGTCATGAATTGACTCATTGCAATCACTGCATAGCATATATCTGGCCTAGTGTGGATCATGTACATCAATGATTCAATCAGCTGCCTATACAGGGTGGGATCCACCAAATCTAAACCTATATCAGAATCATGCAACTTCTTTAGGTTGGTAACCATCGGAGTAGACATGAATTTGCAATCCATCGTACCAAACCTCTTTAGTACATCCACTATGTATTTTCCTTGTGCCAGAAATATCTCACCCTGTCTTTGCCACACTTCCAATCCTATGAAGTAATGCATCAAGCCTAAGTCTTTTATCTCAAATTCTAAGGTTAGCTCCCTCTTACACCAGTCTATTATCCCTTCATCTCCTGTTAGGAAGAGATCATCAACATACAGAATTAGTATAACAGGTTGGTTACCTCTTACCTTGAAGTACAGATTTGCATCAGCATCACTTTTCTGAAAGACCGAGCTTTTAAGAAAGCCATCAATCCTATCATACCAAACTCTGGGAGCCTTCTTAAGACCATACAAGGCCTTCCTTATCTTGCATACGTGAGTGCCTTTGTTATGCAATATAAAACCATTTGGTTGTTCCACAAATACCTATGTTCAATCTTTCCATTCAAGAATGTTGTTTTTACATCCGTCTGATGTAGCTTCCAGAAATAATAGCTCGAATGGAGGTATACCTGGCTACATGAGAAAAATTCTCTTTGTATTCAATTCCTTCTTTCTAAGTGAAGCCTCTAGCTACAAATATTGCTTTGAAATTTTTCACACTTCCATCAGCTGCATGTTTGATCTTATAGATCCATTTGGAAGAAACCATTGATTCGTCTTTTGGCCTCGTCACAATGTCCCAAACATTGTTCTTTATAATAGACCTGTATTCCTCAAGCATGGCATCCTTCCATACTTGTAATTTATCTGCTTCTTCAAATGAAGAATTTTTGGCATCACTAATGTTGCTCATCAGTGCAACATAGCCTCCAAACCTATGAGGCCTCTTCCTTTCCCTGAAAGTTCCTTTGGGAGCAGCTATCCTTTCTACTTCCCACGTTATTTCTTTAAGCCACCCTGGATTCCTTTTGGCTGGAGTTTCTTTAAGAGTTCTTTCTAACACTTCAGAGGGTTATAGGGGCTCATAACTTGGCTCTTCATGAGGTTCCTCCCTCTGATCATCTGACTCTTCATTTTTAGAAGAGGGTGAAGCTGGCTGAACTGCTTCTGAATCCTGTTGAAGCTCTCTAGATTTCTTAAATGTGGCTTCTTCATGGAAAATCACATCTCTTCTTACCTCTATTTTCCTTTGACTTGGTACATAAATCCTGTAAGCCTTGGAGTTCTCACTCTACCCCACAAGCCCCCCTTTCTTGCCTGAGGGTTCCATCTTTGTTATCTTTTCCTTAGGGACATGAATATACATAAGACATACAAATATCCTTAGATGCCCTACTTCATTTTTTATCCCTGAGAAGACCTCTTCATGATTCTTGTCCTTCAAAATAGCATGTGGACACCTGTTATGAATATACACGACAGTGGAGGTAGCTTCTTCCCATAAAGAATTTGGCATATCCTGGTCAAACATCATTGCTTTCGCTGCCTCACAAATAGTCTTGTTTTTCCTCTCAGCAACACCATTTTGCTGAGGTTTATATGGCATGGTCAACTATCTCTTGATTCTTGCTGACTTGCAGAAATCCTCAAACTTAACAGATTCAAACTCTCCTCCATTGTTTGTTCTAAGGATTCTGATGTGTTTCCCTGTCTGCTTTTCAATAAAGGATTTATACTCTTTGAATTTATCAAATGTGTCACGTTTATCTTTAAGAAAATATATCCAACATTTTCTTGAGTAATCATCAATAA